>CAUYLG010061594.1:0-43772 GCA_963573385.1 Cacajao melanocephalus | reverse complement strand
TCCTCCGCCGGGAATCTCCTAGTCTGTGGGCAACAAAAATTCGTCTGAAAGTGCGGCGTCCACTCGCTCTCTGCGCTTTCACTGGGAGCTACAATCCTGAGCTGTTGTTAATCGGCCATCTTGGATCTCTCTCCAAATATTTTTTTCTCTTTGCATTTCAGTTTGGGAAGTTTGTGTTGCCATGTGGTCAAGCTCACTGATTCTTTCCTGGGCTCTGTCTGGGCTACTGAAGAGCCCATCAGAGGCATTTATCATTTATTTTGCAGTGTTTTGATTTTTAGCATTTCCTTTTGATTCTTTCCTAGTGTTTCCATCACTCTGCTTATATTACTTATCTGTTCTTGCATGTTGTCCAGTTTCACATCGGAGCCCTTAACATACAAACCATAGTATTTTAAATTCTCTGGCTAATAACTCAGAGCAATAGGAACTGAGGTCAGTAGGCCTTAGTGTGAGGATTTATGTTCATCTGGCTTAGAATTGGGTTGTGCACGATATTTGTCGTAGGAGCCAGAAGCCTCCCCCTAGACCTTGAACTTCCTTAAGTCCTGCTCTTCAGAGCCTCTATCTGGAGCTCTTTCCACTGTAATTCACTGCTATTGTACTGAAGCCCTGTTGATGAGGTGGTAAATTGTAGGGGAAGGGGAATGTCTTATAATCATCAGATTAAATCTCAATCTTTCAATGGGGCTCTGTGTCTGGCCTGTGACCTTCACAAGTGTTTTCCTCAGCCTTAGGTGAGACTGGAAGGCTGGAGGGGGCTGCACTGAGAGAATGCCCTTCCTCAGGCTGGAATGAGGCTGAGAAGTCTTTCCAGGGGAAGGAGAAGGATCTAGGGTGTTTCATAAGGAATACTCTTCCTTTTCCTGCCAAAGCTGGGAGCAGCTCTTTCCAGGATTTTCACCATCAGAACCTGAGGGGCTCCTGGAGATAAAATCCTCAAAAGTGTGGAGTCTTTCCAAGACTGTAGTGCTAAGTCTTACATTCCTTCCCTCAGTGTCACGCATTCAGTTCATAGCAGTGTGGCCACTCGATCATCTAAATGCTCCTACCAGTTTATGTCTACGGCGGCTTCTGCTCCAGGGAGACAGAGCTCAGCTGTGACTCTCTGGGCTCATCCATCTCTCCAGATTTCTGGGTAGTGACTTATCCTGTTATTAAAAGACAATCTTACAACAAACTTAAGGGTCTTATTGGGCTTTTATTTGCAATTTGGCAACACCTCATTCTACAGAGTCAGTGTTCTGATGAGCTGAGCATAGGAGGTTGGCTTTATAGGCAGAAAGGGGCTGAAGAAAGCAGACACAGAAAGCAGGTTGGTCACTTTGAAGATATTTTCCTTGTAGGACTAAAACAAAACTTTTTTATGCTGACTCAGGTTGACCAGAATCTCCTGGTTTTTGTTTTGTTTTGTTTTGTTTTAAACTGGTTTATTTCAAAGTTCAGTTTCATTAGGTGGCCCTCAGTACCTTAACTCCATTCTGGTTTGCCAGGGGCCTCGTGCAGGCACCAGTCCTAAACAGTGAATGAACTCAGTTCTCCAATAGGTTCAAGAAAGGTCACTGATTTTCAGTTTGCCCAACTCTTATTTGTTGGAAGGACTGGAGTAATGACTTCTAAGCTCTTTATGTGTAAACTTGAAACCTAAACTCTTCCTTATAAGTAAAGGAAAAATGGCCCCTTTCATGAACATATCAATGTAAATCATCCGTCAACTCTGACGTAATTTGCATACTCAGAGAAACTCAATTTTTAGCATTTTCTAATTGAACAAAAGACTTATGGTTTTTTTTTTTCAAAGGAAATGTTGTGTCTACTTCTCCAATCCTTTGCATGGGATTTGTTTTTAGGGAAATAAGAGCCCAGGAGAACCCAGGTGACACCATTTTAAAACTAATGTCATCTTAAAACCAGCAAGGCACGTTCCTTGCCAATCATAGCCCATGGTCATAAGATGTTTATGGCTAAGGAAGCAGTTTACAATGCGTGCAAGGACAAACTCCTATGACAACAAAATGTCCAGATGCCCCAATATACATAATAGTATGTCTTCAAGGTCATTCTTATTATGTTTTGATGTACATATGCACTAAAATGCCAAGGACAGGTTTCTTTAAATCAGCAGAATAATAAATTTTGTCACGCTATCAGCTCCTCTGCACAGAGTCATAGCTTAGCTTAGCTTTTGCACAGATATGACCACTATTTAAAAAAAAAAAAATTAAAGATGGTATGTTCATTCTCTTACTTTCTGAGGATCCCTATTCTGTAATTGGAGTAGCTTTCAATAAGCTATCTCATTTCACTGTATTCTGTGACTCACTTTGAATTCTTTCGTGCACAAGATCCAAGAACCTTCTCTTGGGGTATGGATTGGGACTCCTTTTTTTCTGGTAACAAGGTAATGAATGAGAGATGGAATTAATTCAAAATAGCACTTGTGGGAGTAACATTAAGGGGTAAAGATCAAGGAAGTTGGGAGAATCACTTCTTGCTGGGTCCAATAGTTGAAACACTGTCATCAAATGAGCCCCCGATATTTTAATATTATTTAAATGACTTACTTCTAGCCCCTAGATTTTATCTTCCCAGGAATGTACAAGTAACTTTAACAACATGCTGTATCAAAACACATCGACACAAATATATTACAAAATGAGTGTATTTTTTCAATGTATTGGGATTAAAATACACTATCAAAGTAGTAAGAATTTTTCCCACTCCTCCTTCCCCTCCTGGCAACCTCATCTCCGGGATTTGTAACAGAGCCTCTGCCCCGAGCAGCCCTGTCCTCACCAATGTTTGCAGACTGCAAATCATATGCAAGTTGTTAAAACAGTGCCTGGAGGCCTTTATCAGCCTGCTAAGGCTTATACATGTTTTGTTTGGTTAAGAGGAATAAATCAATTAAAATCAGATGCGTTCTGTTTATATGTGAGATTAACGTAACATCACAGGTGCTTCTGGATGTCTCAAGGCACTCTCTGATACCAAGAACACAGAGGCGTGTTTCCTGAACTTCTCCTAGGAAGCGGGTGAGACCTCTCATGGGGTCTGGGAAGCGTCTCTTCCTTTCTCCAGAATCATGTGCTTTGTGGGCAGAGATCTTCAGTGGATTTACCTAAACAACTGTGTGCAGTGGAAACTCAAACACAGTGGATTTCAGGGTATTAAAAAACCTGGGGGTTTCAGGAAGAATAGGCAATCTGAGGCGTTTGGACTTAATGAAACTTAGATGGTGACAGTAGCATTTTTTTTGGATGCACAATTGGCCACTGGAGATGCTCATACAGCATTTTTTTTTTTTTTTTTTTTTTAGGACTTGGTGGCTTCCAAGACAGGAAGAATTCGTTTTGACTAATTGTTTTCTCTAATGAAACCCTCAACACACTTCCTCTGATAAGCCCTATGATGCGCTTTGCCTGCGACAAGTCTTGGTGCCGATTTCCTCCACTTGGCTCTCTGGGGTGCACTTGAAGCTAGGCTGGCTCCATGCTTGCCACTGATTCTCCATCCTCCCCACACCCAAATGGCTTGTTTCATGCGGGCCAAGTGATTAAGACAATAATCCAGACAGGGCAGCCATGGAAAGCTGTACACATGGATCCTTGAAACCTTTGATGGTTGTGCTTTGGCAAGGAATAAATTATTTGTATTATTATTGGATTTTCCATTCTTTTATTCCATTGCTTCACTGATCAATTTGGATGTCACACAAGCCTCAGATTGAACAAATATGAAATAGAATGCTTAATACTAAACTCTACAGTTTATTTCTCCCCCATTTTCTCCATCCGTCCCTCTTTCTGCAATGGGCTTTCTCCAGAGTTTCAAATGACAGGTTCCCTCTCATTCTTCAGGTCTCACCACAGTGTCACCATCCTAGAGAGTCTTTTCTTGACCACCTGTCCTGGAATGAATTGTGTCTCTACTCCCCATCCCTCCGCTACCCCTGCAATCTATGTGCTGAAGTCCTAATCCCCCACTGTTACAGTGGAGCAGGAGCGGCTGCAAACAAACCTCTCGAACATGGAACAGGGAAGGAAGTGGTGATTTATTCGGCCGGGAGCTGCGGTGGGTGAAAATACCTTAACAGCTGAGCTCCTCGACAAAGAAAATCCTTGCCCTTTTAAAGGCTTACAGTTCTAGAAATTGCATGTGAAAGGGTCTTGATCCATGAAGTAGGTGTGGGGTACGTGACTAGGTGGGGGTTTGATCATATTTAAGCAAAAACAATGCCTTCCAGAAAGATTCCTTCATACCATACCTGCAGTCTACAGAAGTGAGATTAAGGGTGGCACCTGGTCTGCCAGCCTTTACTTCTCCTGTTGAAATGCAATGTAGAAGTCTAGGGGGAAGGGGTCTTAGAAACTTAAGAGGATTAAGGATATCCTTCCTCACTAGAATCTGGAGATAGGGCTTTTAGGAGGTTATTAATGTTAAATGAGGTCATAAAAGAGGAGTCTGAATTTGCAGACTTATTGGTAGAGCTCATGCACTCTCTCTTCCTTCAGTGGCATGCACAGAGGGAAGGCTCTGTGGGGTTTTGACAAAAAAGGGTCAAACTCTGTAAAATATTTGAAGGGATTTATTCTGAGCCACAAATGAGTGACCAAGGCCTGAGGCGTGGTCTCAAGAGGTCCAGAGAACATGCACTCAAGGTGATTGTGTTATAGCTTGATTTCATACATTTTAGGGGGTAAAAATTATAGATAAAAGAGAAATGAATACATGCAAGATGTATGTTGTTGGCCTGGAGATGCAGGGGCTCCCAGGTCATAGGTAGATTTAAAGATTTCCTGATGGCAGTTGGTTGATAGGGTTAAGCTCTGCCTGAAGAGTTGAAGTCAGCAGAAAGAAATGTGAAGGAGGGTTGTGGAAGCCAAGGTTCTTGTTATGTAGATGAAGCCTCTAGGCAGCAGGCCTCAAAAAATAGATATTAATAGTAAATGTCTTTTATCAGGAGCTAAAAGGTGCCAGACTCTTACTTAAATCTCTCCTGGGTCAGGAAAAGACCTAGAAAGGGAAGGAGATTCTCTACAGAATGCAGATTTTTCCCCATGAGAGACAGCTTTGCAGGACCATTTCATAATATGTCAATGGAATATGTTTTTGGGTAAAATGCTTTGACTTCTTTCAGGGCCTGCTATCTGTCATGTGATGCTCTACCAGAGTCAGATTGGAATTTGGTATCTTATTGCTACACAGAATCCCTTCTGTCAGTCTTTTTTTTTTTTTTAATTTATTTAACTTTAGGTGCATACTATATCTGGCATTTCTTCCCCCCTACCATCCCCTCCCTCCCCACCCCCCACTGTCCCTCCCCTATGCACCCCCAACCACCCCCAGTGTGTGATGCTCCTCTCCCTGAGTCCATGTGTTCTTGTTGTTGAACATCCACCTATGAGTGAGAACATGTGGTGTTTGGCTTTCTGTTCTTGTGTCACTTTGCTGAGAATGATGGTTTCCAGATTCATCCAAGTCCCTACAAAGGACACAAACTCATCATTTTTATGGCTGCATAGTATTCCATGGTGTATATGTACATTTTCTTTGTCCAGTCTATCATTGATGGGCATTTGGGTTGGTTCCAAGTCTTTCCTATTGTACACAGGGCTGCAATGAACATACGTGTGCATGTGTCTTTACAGTAGAACAATTTATAGTTCTTTGGGTAGCAATCCCATTACTGGGCATTATACCCAAAGATATATACCCTTCTGTCAGTCTTAAGATCTCTCAATGTTAAGCTGTTCGGTTGTACCTGAATTCCCAAGGGAGGAGAGTATAAGGAGGCATGTCTGATCCCCACTTCCCATCATGGTCTGAACCAGTTTTTCAGGTTTAGTTTGCCAACCCCTTGGTCAAGAGGAGGGTCCGTTCAGTCAGTTGGGGGACTTTGGATTTTATTTTTGGCTTACAGAGGACATTGTGCCAAGATAGCCATCTGCAACCCAGGAAGAGAGGCCTCACTAGAGGGCGACTGTGCTGGCACCTGATTTTGGACTTGTGGCCTCCAGAACTGTGAGAAAATCTATCTCTCTTGTTTAAACCACTGAGTCTGTAGTATTATGGGTATTATGTCATGGCAGCCTGAGTGACTAACACACTACCTGATGTGAAGTAGCCCCCATTAGATTCTTCATCAGGGCACCTGTGTCTTCCCTTTACAGCAACCATCCCAATTTGTGGGACTTTTGCTGATAGTGTGTCTGAAGGTCGGGCTTGGCCAGGCCAGGACAATGGTTCTTTCCCCGCCCCATGGACAGCGCTGCAGGGCAAAATTAGGTGAGCAACAAAGATGTATTAGGAAAATAATTTAAGGATGTCAATCCTGTTAGATGACTTTAAAATTAATGCTTCCTATATTTGTATAAGGTTGGACAGTATCCAAAACATTTGTACTCACATGGTCTTACAAAATCCATTCAGAAACCCTGTGAAATGGTGGGTCAGCACCAAGGTATCCAGAGAGTGATATCCTATTTCAGGAGGAGGAAGCAATATTCAAAGCAGAGAGAAACTCACTCTTCAGTTCTTTTTGTGAAGAGAGCACTCTGAGGATCTGTTTCATGAATAATAAAGAATGAGAGACAGAGGGAAAAGCGGGAAAAGATACAAAGAGAAAGAGGAAAGGGGCAGCAGTGTGTGAAGAAACAGGTCAGGCAGGAGCAGGAAGAGTAAGCACGGAAGCCGCAGAGACTCAGAGGCCACAGGTTGGAGAGGCCAGGGGGAGCCTGAAAAATAAGCATGGAACGTCACAGAGATGCATGGCCTTCAGGGTGGAGAGTGAGGCCAGGGGGAGTATAAAGAGTAAGCATGGAATGTCAGAGAGATGCAGGGGCTGTGGGATGGAGAGTGAGGACACCTGTGGTGGAGTGGGAAGTTCAAAAACCCACAGAGAGGGAGCAGGAGTGGTCCTTTCGTAATAAGACGTTTGGGGCGTCAGACTGTTAGAGTTGGTATTTAGGCAGATATGAGAAGGCAGGAGAGGGCCCCTCACTCCAGGGAGGTCAGGTGACTATCGGGTGATAGCCAGGTTGTTGTTCAGCTGTCTCTAATTGGCCACACCTGGCATTGGGGAACGGCTGTCTTCCAGTAGATAGGGAACACCTGAAGCTGGGGATCAGCTTCCTGATAGGAGCTGGGCCAGTGGGTCCAAGTATGTGCACTAAGAAGCAAAATGGCAGAGTTTAGGTGGTATATGACCTTCCTCTAGGAATGCTCACCTGGAAAGGGAAGAATGCCTCAAATGAGCTTGCACACAATTTCGGCAAACACACTGCGCATGCTCCTCTCCCAAGTGCCGGCAGGCCGCTGTGCACGGGAGCAGCCTGCTCCAAGGGAAGAATCGGGGGAGAGGAAATGTGGACCCTGGAGTCATGCCAACATCTAAGACCCCACCCAAGTCAAAGGTCAGACAGAGCACTTGGATCTCTCAGGTCGCCCTCTTGACCCTTTCCAACTGTACTTTACTTCCTTTTGCTCCTGCTCTAAAGCTTTTTAGGAAACTTTTACTCCTGCTGTAAAACTTGCCAGTCTCTCACCCTGCCTTCTGCCCCTTGGCTGTGTTCTTTCTTCTGAGGAGGCAAGAATTGAATTGCTGCAGACCTGTACAGATCCACCCCCTGCTAACAAGACTAGACTGCAGCCTGCAAAGGCAGCCCCCGCAGTGGGCGACTCTGCTGACACAGGGGTCTGGGGAATGATGACCTCAGTCTCGAATTTGCCTTAGGCTGGATATATCATTTGCACTTAAACGTTTATAGAATGGCTGGCAGGTGCCATGACAGAGGGGCAAGGAAAAGCTTGAGTTGCCCCAAAGTTCAGAACCTCAAGAGCAGTTCTAAAGTAGGTGGTTCTTTCTCTTAGCATGGTGGCCAATTCCAAGGGAGGATCTTCTGAATAGAATGGCCTCTTGTATTTGGGAGCTGAGACTGCTTGGATTTGCTCACCAGTTCATTTGCAGACTGAAAACAGTAGCTATGCATGTGACCTTCAGGACAGCCCCAATTTCTATGCCCATGACCATGTGTTACATGTAGTTTTTTTTTCTTTTTTTGAGACAGAGTCTTGCTCTGTTGACAGTCTGGAGTGCAGTGGCACAATCTCTGCTCACTGCAACCTCTGCCTCCTGGATTCAAGTGATTCTCCTGCCTCAGCCTCCTGAGTAGCTGGGATTACAGGCACACACCACCACACCCAGCTAATTTTTGTATTTTTAGTAGAGACGGGGTTTCACCATGTTGACTAGGATGGTCTCGATCTCCTGACCTTGTGATCTGCCCGCCGTGGCTTCCCAAAGTGTTGGGATTACAGGCGTGAGCCACAGCACCCAGCCAAGAGCGACTTTCTATCTGGCTCAATAGGACAATGTGCCCGATCATGTGGAGATCAAATGTGTTCCCCGAATGTTTAGTATTCAGCAGGCACACACACACAACCCATGCCTTAAATATATGACTTGTCTTTGTGAATAGTGAAAGCCTACCTTTTCTTCCCTCAGCTTGCCTTTCCAGAATAACAATAACATAAAGCCCACATGGCCCCCAAATAGGATCTTTGGGGATTCCAATTATCTGATAATTGGCACCAAAGTGATCCTTCTGACTTGAAGTAGGAGGAAATTTGGATTTCTAAACTAGGGCAAACTCTTCTTATGAGAGCACCAGCGTGCGTTGTGTTCCCTATTCTCTTTGCTTTGAAAAAATAAAGAGAATTATATTTTTTTTTTCTTCAGGCAACTTTGCAGACTATCAAAAGACATAGATATCTGAAAACTCTGTCTGCCTGTTCCCTGTTAGCCGTCGTTTGGAAATAAATTTGATCCTTGGTTACTGCTTGACGTAAGGTACAGGTGCCCAGCAGGTAGGAAAGCAAGGTATAAACAGATCCAGTTTGTTGACGGGCATTGAAGGATGCAGTGACTTGATTGTGTTGAGCCATTTAAACTTTCTTTTTCTTCTTTAAGCTAGAGCTTGAATTAAAAAAGTGAAGCAAACTCGAGAAATCCATTAAGCCAGATTAGTATTGAACTCCAGTCAAGACCATCACCTGTGGTCATTAGATCTGGCTGTGGGTGGAACAAAAAGTAAAATAAAGTCTGGCTCCTGCTTCTCATATCTACACTTATCGAAATCATCCAAGATTTAAAAAAAGAATCCTTTAACTGGTGATAGAGAGGGGACCTAAGGTGGAGGATTTAAGCAAGAGCTACCCACAGTGATGCCTTGACACAACAGAACCAAAAGCTTCAGACCTCTGCTCTGAGGATGGAGACACGGTTCAGCTGGACTTAACTGTGCTTGGAACCCCACGCTGGATGTGGTGTGGTTTCCCTAGGAGGACCACTAGGGAGGCTTATAGAGAGGAGCCATGATGATAGAGAGAAAACAGTGGCTGCTGGGGTAATTAATAATGATAACTGTGAGGGTCATGAGTGGAGAATTGAAGAAAAGAGGAAACTAATGTTTAAATGCCTCACAATGTGTGATGATTAATTCAGAGGGCAAAGTCCAAGTCTGCAAGTAGTAGATTTTGCATTAAGTGAACTGAAATTGGAATAGGACTCAGTGGGTATTTCATTTTGCCTTGGTCTTAGGTTAAGTAATTAAAATCAACATCAGGATGTGCCTGAAAGGTAGAGCAGTTGAGCGATGGCTAATTGTTGCCGTGGCAAAATTAGCAGAGGATCAAAGAGAATTTCAGAGTTTCTTGCCAGAGTACATATGCGTAAAATTCTATCCTCTGGTCCAACAAAATACATATAGGATACAATTAAATTTAGCTAATTAAATTAAGTGTAAATTAACTTATGTATTTTATTTCTTACACTGTGTTAACATTTATCAAGGCTTTGACCTAAAAGTAGGGATTTTTATCGTTGGAAGGGACCCAGGTGATTAGTCTGTCCCCAGTCCTCCATTAAGAGCTTCACTCTCACCGTTTCTCATTTCCCTAGACACATCATTGTTCACACTCTACTTGAATCATCCCAGAGACAGAGAACTCACTACCACTCCCCTCCCCTTTTGAAATGGCAGAGGAAAATAAGTTGAATTCGTAGAAGAGAATGATAAATTGTCAGATTCAAAAAAGAAATTGAAAAAAGGAACAGTTATGAAGAGGGGATTTCAGAATGAGTGCATTCTAGTGATCACAAGTGAGGTGAACCCCAAAACATTGTAATGCAACAAAAGGGAACATTGTGTGGTCTATCCTTACAGCATCATTGTCCAGGAAGAAACTGGGAGAAGGGGGATCTCATTCTTTGAAGGGTGGCTTTTCTAGCAAGGATTGACTTCCATTTCTTTGCTTCCAGTGAAGAAGGTTGAGCTCATCCCAAAAGGCTGGGATGAATAGAAGTGGAATTTCTTTGAGAGCTTACATTGTTGAATGGTTTGGATTACGGCAGTAGTCTCATAACTCACCTGCCATCAGTTCTGCAAACTCTCTGTTAAATTTTATCCATTTAGCATTTAGAGATTAGATATTATTTTTAATTTTTTTATTAGTTTACTTTAAGTTCTGGGGTACATGTGCAGAATGTGCAGGTTTGTTACATAGTTATACACATGCCGTGGTGGTTTGCTGCATCCATCACCCCATCATCTACATTAGGTATTTATTCTAATGCTAGCCCGCCCCTAACCACCCCCCCAACAGGCCCTGGTGTGTGATGTTTCCATCCCTGTGTCCATGAGTTCTCACTGTTCAACTCCCACTTATGAGTGAGAACATGCGGTGTTTGTTTTTCTGTTCTTGTGTTAGTTTGCTGAGAATGATGGTTTCCAGCTTCATCCATGTCCCTGCAAAGGACATGAACTTATCCTTTTAAATGGCTGCATAGTATTCCGTGGTATATATGTGCCACATTTTCTTTATCCAGTCTATCATTGATGGACATTATAATAAAGGATGACTTTATGAAAAATAATGTACACAGGTCTTACAGTCTTAAGCATCAATTTCAATGAGTTTTGTCAATGGTGTGTGCTCCTGTGATCATCCACTCAAGGAATGATGTAGAATACTTTTGCCACAAACCCCCCAACCAAGAAGTTCCCTAGTCTCCTTTCTAGTTGATCCCCTTATTGTAGAAAGGCAAGCACCTTCTGATTCTGTCACTGTAGATGAGTTTAGCTGTGTTCTTTGATCTCATATAAATGAAAGCACACAGAATGCCTAATTTGGGTGCTGGTTTTATTTTTGTGACACAGTCATGGTATTGTGTGTTAGCAGCAGTCCTTACCTTTTTATTACCAAGAAGCACTTTATGAATATACTTCAATTTGTTTACTCATCTGTTGATGGGCATTTATGTTGCTTCCATTTATGAGCTATTATAAATAAGGCTGTTATGAACACTCTTGTACAAGTCTTTTTGTGGACACAGATTTTCATCGCTCTTAAGTGAATCCCAAGGGGGTAGACTTGCTGGGTTATAGGAGACTTGTATATTTTACTTTATAGAAAGCTGCTAAAAAGCTCTTCAAGGTGCTATTCTACCCTCCTGCCAGCAACATATGAGTGTTCCCGTGTCCTTGCCAACACAGAGTATTATCCATCATTTTTACTTAGGTCTCACTAGTGAATGTGAAATTGTATCTTGCTTTACTCTAGTTTTTCCTAATGACTAATGGGGTTAAATGCCTTTTCAAGTACTTACTAGCCATTTTGTCTTCTTTTGTGAAGTGCCTGTTAAAGTCTTTTTCCAACTCTTTTAATTGGAGTGTTTGTCTTTTTATTATTGATTTTTTAAAGTCATTTAGACATTCTGGATATGAATGCTTTGTTAGACAAATGTGTTATGGATATTTTCTTCTTCTCTGTGGTTGTGTGTTCATTTGCCAAATGGTGTTTTTTTCAATAGCACATTTTTTTGATGAATCCCATTTAACCTTTATTTTTTTCTTTTTGCTTTTATGTTTTCTTCTAGAAGCTTTATGGGTATAGCTTTTACATTTCGGTCTATTACATGTTATTGTTATTATTATTTTGGAATGGAGCAAGGTGGGGTCAAGCATTTGTTTCCCCCTGGATACAGCTGTTCACTTGTTTCAGCAGTATTTGCTTAAAGCACTTTCTTTCCTCCATTGAGTTGACTTGATGCCTTTATAAAGAAATCAATGTGTGGATCTTTCTGAACCTTTCATTCTCTCCACTGATGGATGTATATTCTGTATTTATGCCAATACCAACTCATCCTGATTACTATAACTTTATGCAAACCTTGAAGCAGAAATTTTAAGTCCTGTAACTTTGTTTTTTCAAGATTATTCTATTTTAGATCCTTTGAATTTCCATATAAATAATAGCCTTAGCTTTTCAATTGATGCAAAAAGCCTGATATGATTTTCACTGAGATTGTGTTTATGAATCAACTTGAGGAGAAGAGGCATCTTAACAATATTAGTTGATCAGCCTGTGAGCTTTTATTTAGTTTTTAAAATTAATTTGTATTATTACAATACAAAGTATAGCTGTGTTGCATACCATGCTTCAGTCAGTGACGAACTGCATGATCAATGGTCATCTTGCAAAAATAGGTACCATATTTTACTGTTACTTTTCCATGTTGAGATATGTTCAGATACACAAATACCATTTTGCCACAATCATCTACAGAATTTGGTATAGTTACATGCTGTACAGGTGTGTAGCCTAGGAGCAATAGACTCTACCAGATATAGCCTAGGTGTGTTGTAGGCTGAACCATCTGGGTTTCTGTAAGTACGCTCTATGTTTCTATAAGGACAAAATCATATAATGACCCATTTCTCAGTAGGTATCCCCCTTGTTAAGAGATAGATGACCGTATTGTAGTTTACAGTGATGAGGTCTTACAGACTTTTTGTTAGATTATTCTAGGTATTTGATGTTTGGGATGCAACTATAAATAAATACGCATATATATTAAAATGTTCCTTTTCCCGTTGTTATTGCTTATATATTAGAAATACATTTGAGTTTGATGTATTTATATTCTGTAACCTTTCTAAATTCAATTAAGTGTAGTAGTTTTTCTTTAAAGATTCTATCAAATTTTTAAAATATACACAGTTATGTCTATAGTAGGGACAGATATACAGTGTTTTTCCCAGTGATTGTAGTTTCTTTATTTTTTCTTGTCTTATTTCAACAGCTAAGACCTCTAGTACAGTGTTCATTGGAACTGCTGAGAGAAGACATCCTTGCTGTGTTCCTGATATGAAGAGGAAAGCAGTCCTTCTCCATTAAGTAAAGTACAAACCTTAGTTTTTTCACAGGTACCCTTTGTCAGATTTTGAAATTTCTCTACTATTCCCATTTTGCTGAAAGTTTAAAAAATTATTTAAATAATGGATTTTGAATTTTGTCAAATACTTTTAATGCATTTATTGGAATATCATATGGTTAGTCTTTTTAATTTCATTTATGTAGTGAGTTATACCAATTGATTTTTGAATGTTGAAACCATCAGAATTCCTGGGTTAACCTTTACTACATCGTGATATATTTTATATATTGCCATATTTAATTTGCTAATATTTTTGCCATCGTATTATGAAGGATATTGGTCTGTAATTTTATTTGTCTGATTTATCATGTTTTGCTACCATGGTTATGCTGCCCTAAAGCAAGTGGGGAAACTGTTCCTTCTTCCTTTATCTCCCCATTAAAAGACTATACATTTGGTATTATTTTCTTTCTCCAACACTGGATAGCATTCACAGTAAAGTCATCTGGAATTACATTTAACTGTTGGAAAGTTTTTGATTATAAATTCAAATTCTTTAAAAGATATTGGTCATTTAGATTTACTAATTCTTGTGTCATTTTTGCTGGCTGTGTTTTTCAAAGAATGTTTCTATTTTTTCTGACTTGTTAAGTTTATTGATAAAAGGTCATTTCTCCCGTTATTCTTTTAATGTCTGTAGAATGTCCAGTAATATTGCCTCTTAAGTTCTTCATATTGGTGATTTATATGTCCTTTTTTTCTTATAAGTCTTAATAGAAGTTTGTAAATTTTATCAATCTTTTCATAGAACCAAACTTTGACCTATAATTTTCTCTATTGTTTGTTTTCTATTTCTTTGATTACCATTCCTTTTTAAATCAGTTGCTTTATTTAACTTCCTTCAGTTAAACTTGTTCTTTCTCTAGCCAATTAAGTGGAAACTTAGTTCACTGATTTCAAACCTTCCTTTAAGTGTATACATACATATATAAAGCATATATACTTTAAACATATATGCATACGTATATGTATACATATATATGCATATGTATATATGCATACATATGTACATATATGCATACATATGTATATGAGTATATATATACTTTATACATATATGCATACATATATAAAGTATCTATATATATGAAGTACGTATACAAATATATGTACTTCATTTCTTTTAAGTGTATATGTTTATATATAAAGATATAAATTGCCTCTAGACATCAATTCAGTAGCATCCTAAAATTTTGATATTTTATTATATGTCTTGTTATTCAGTAGATGTAATTTCAATTTTTCCTTGTCATTTATTCTTTGATATACATTATTTAGAGACATTTAAAAAATTTCAAACCATTTTGAGATTTTCTAGAAATTGGATTATTTCCTTAGGTTATACCATTTTGATTAGAGAACATACTCTGTGCATTTCAATACTTTACATTTATAGGGACTTGTTTTTATACAAGATAGAGCCCATCATTGCTCTATCTTGGTGGTTGTTCAATGTGTATTTAAATACTTAAGTTGATTGAGAGTGTTAAGCAAATTTTTATACTCTTATAGATTTAGTATTTAGCTGTTCTAGTAATTACTGAGAGAGAAGTGGTAAAACCTCTAACTAATATTGTGGATTTGTCTGTTTCTCTCATTTCCCTGTCAATTTTTACTTAAAATTTCACAATCTCATCTTTTTTGCCTAATATCTAGTACTGTTATATCCTTCTTTATAAATTAACACTTAACATAATTATAAAAATTTTCCTCATTGTTATTAATACTTTTCTAGAAATTCTTTACTGATGTTAATGTAATTTTTTCATGTTTATTTTTTGCCCAATATATGTTTATCCACACATCTGCTTTTAACCTGTATGTCTATAGCTAAAGAATGTTTCTGGTAAATAGCATATAGTTGTGTTTTGATTTGTTTCCTTTGAAACTGGTAATCTCTACCTTTTACATGGAATATTTAGTCTACTTACTTTCAGTAAGTAGACTATACTTTCAGTGTAGTCATCAATAGGATTGTATTTCAGTCTATCATTTTAAAAATTGCCCCATTTATTCTTTGTCGTTCTGTTTCTTCTCTATCTTCTTTTGGGTTAACTAAATATTTTTGTAGTATTCCATTTAATCTCCTTTTTTTTTTTTTTTTTAAAAAAAGCAATACTTTTAACATTTATTTTAGTGGTTGTTCTAGATATCGCAGTTCTTATCTTTAAATTATCAGACACATCTTCAAATAATAGTTTGCAATATGAATATCTTATAGTCACACAACTCCATTTATTTCTTACACTACTCTGTGCTCTTATTGTCATGTATTTTACCTCTGTGTATGTTATGGACCTGCAATACTTTTAAATTCATGCGTTAAGCAGCTCATAGTGTGGTATCATTTCTCATAATCCTAAACAATGCTTGTTAGCACTTTTTGGCAGTACATATCTGCTGGATGTGAATTCTTTCAGCTTTTGTTTACACAAAAATGTCTTTATATTTCTTAATTTTGGAGTATATTTTGACAGTATAGTATACTCTAGATTGGGAGGTTTTCTCTTAGCCTTTTAAAAATATTGTTTCATTGTTTTGGGCAACCACAGTTCTTATTGTGAAGTAGCTTACATTCTTTTTAGTGCTTCACTGTATGCAGTATCTTTTTTCCCCTGTGGATACTTTTAAGATGTCCTGTCTGTCTTTGATATCAGCAGTTTTAGTACGTTATTCTTAGTTGCAATTTTCTTTGTATCTATCCTGTTTGGGGTTTGCTGAGATTCTTGGATCTCTAGATTGATGTCTTTCATCTCTTTTGAGTAATTTCCAACTATGATTTCAAATATTTTTCTTCACCATTCTTTATTTCCAAATTTGGAGGGCTTCAGTCACTCTTACATTAAATACTTCATATTGACGCACAGTTCTCAGACATTCTCTAACATTTTAAAAAATTGCTCTTTTCGAATATAAATTATTCTATTATAAAGGCATATGCATATGTATGTTCATTGTGGCACTATTCACATTAGCAAAGACATGGAATCAAACAAAATTGCCCATCAATGGTACACTGGATAAAGAAAATATTGTAGATATTCACTATGGAATACTATGCAGCCATAAAAAAAGAAAAAGATCATGTCCTTTGCAAGAAAATAGAGGGAGCTGGAGTCCATTTTCCTAAGTGAACTAACACAGGAACAGAAAACCAAAGACTGCAGGGTCTCACTTATAAGTGGGAGTTAAATGATGAGAACATATGGACACAGAGAGGAGAACAATACATACTGGAGCCATTGAAGGGTGGAAGGTGGAAGGAGGGAGAGGATCAGGAAAAATAGCTAATAGGTACTAAGCTAAATACCTGGGTGATGAAATAATCTGTACAACAAACTCCCATGATACAAGTTTATCTATATAGCGAACTTGTACATGTACCCCTGAGCTTAAAATAAAAATCAAATTTAAAAAATTGCCTTTTTCTCTTTCTGTTGCAGACTGAATAATTTCTAATGTAATCTCTCCAAGTTTCCAAATGCTTCCAATATCCAGTCTATAAAATTAATAAAATATTAATTTTTCATATAGTGTTATTCAGTTATTGCATTTCCAATTGTTATTAAGTGTTTGAATTTTCTGCAAAAATTTTCTACATATCTGCTAGGCCTTTAACACATTTTTCATAGTTATATTAAAGTCCTTGTCTATTAATTCAATGATTAGGTTATCTATGGATGTACTTCTAATGACTGTTTTCTCTCTTGATAATGGGCCATCTTTTCCTCCTTTTTATGTCTCATAATTTTTAATAATATGCCAGATATTGCCTGTATGAAGACAGTAGACATTGAATAAATAATATTTACCCCTGGAAAGGTGGTGTACCTCTTCCTTTGTCAGGACATAAGTGTTGGCAGCTGAGTAGATCCAAGCTGCCTTAGAGCTGGGTGTGGGTTTTCAAATGATATTCAATAAATATTTGAATGAAGAAGCAGGTTTATTAATGAATGTTAGGTGCTAGGAATGGTCGGATAAGCCAGCCATGCTTCTGCTCCCACTCCAAGCCTACAGGCAAAGTGGGAAATCAAATGAGCAGATTCCAAGGGTTACAGATGATTGACAGAAAGCTGGGCACAGTGTTCTGTTATTGTCACATCCTGTTTACTCAATTGTCTCCTCCTTTGGACTCTGAAGTTCTTGATGGTGTGTCTTTATCCACTTATTATTTTGCACCCATCCTATTATTTGACAGGGAGCAAGATGCTTGATCAGTGGCTGTTGCGTAAGTACCAAGTGGAGGAAGCAGAGGTGAACTTATTTGACCAGGGGAGGAGGTTTTGCAAAAGCAGTGACATCTGAGCATAGTGTATTTTAGCATAGTTCGAACGGGCTTTGCCTGCTGGTAAAGAAGAAGAGTATTTGTTTAGATTGAGAAATCAGATCACAAGCACTAAAGGACATGTAGTGTTAAAGAGAATAAGGGAGTATTCCAAGAGGAGACTAAGTAGGGGAAGGAAAAAAGGAGGAGGAAAGGAAGGGGAGAAAGAAAGGGAAAGGGAAGAAGAGGAAGAGGAAATAACGAAAGACAAAGAGGAGGAGAAAGTGGACGGGGAGAAGAACTGATGGAGGGAGAGAGAAAGAGAACCTTGATACAATTCAAACTTCTACACACTGGCCATGTCTGAATGACAATCCCTTGGGCTTCTCAGTTACGAGTTCGTAAATTCCCTGTTTTGACTGAGGCTGGTTTGAGTTTGGTCCCAATTTAGCAACTGAAAGGATTTTAACTATAAATTGATTAGTTTCTGTTCAGTGACTGTATCTTAACTTATTTTTATATCTATTTAAAGCGAAAGTTGGCAAATTGTAACCAATGGGCCAAATCTGGTACACTGTCTGCTTTTATACAGCCCATGAGCTAAGAATAAGAATAGTCGTTGCATTTTAGAATGGTTGAAAGATAAAAGAATATGACATTTTTAAGGCATATGAAATTCAAATGTCAGTGTCTTAAATAAAGTTTTATTGGAACACAGCCACGCTATTCATTAATGTATCATCTATAGCTACTTTATTCTCATACACATGAGGCAGGGTTTAGAAGTTGAACTGAGACTGGATGGCTCACAAAGCCTATCTGCCCCTTTACAGAAAATATTTGCCAGTCCCTGACCTAAAGAATCTACCACAGAAATCACTGGCATTTAGTGGGGCCATTAAGAAGATGCCCTTTACTTAGGGATGAGATAGGGGCAGAAAGCCCTGTGTTCATTCTAGAATTGCTTCTTAAAGTTCTGACCTCAGAGTCTCTACCTCCCTCACCTTTCTGTACCTCTCTGTTTGGGCACCAGCGTGTTCCAGGCTCTGTGGGGATAGTCACGAGTGGAAATTGCACTTGACCGACGGTCCAGAGACCATTTACTCATCATGTGATTCCCGGGAACTCGCCCAACCCCTCTGACCTCCAGATAGTGAAGTGGGTTACCTAATGACACCCTTTTCCTAGATTAACTGGGAAGATTAAGTGCATAGTGATACATGTCTGGTACCTAGAAATATGTAGTAAATGCTTCCTTTCACTATTACTGTGAGAAGCAGTGAGATAAACTTTGGGAAGGCACTTTGTAAATGGTAATGCATAGCTGAAGGGAAGTAAATATCATGTTATAATAATGGCTACATGTGCAGTTAGGACCTAAATGACTCTGGAGTCGCTACATTTCCCCACCTTTGATTAAATAATCTTATATTGCAAACTTAATTGATGCCCTTGAAAAATTTAGAAAACCACAAAAATATCAATAATGAAAAGTGAGACTCCCCTGTCCCTTACACATTCTTACCAGGGGAAGATGAGGTTGTTATTTTTATACACTTCAGAAATGGTCTCTGCACATATCACTAGTGAATATTTGGGATGCATGTATGTATTTATGTGTACATGCCTATGTCACCATCTCTTTTTCATGTCAATGACCACAACATAATCTGATCTTCACTTGACTGCATTTACTTAAAAAAATTATTACATTCCCCAGGGAGAAGTGTAAGAATGCCTAAAGCAGTACTATTTGTAATAGCTAAAAACTGGAGAGGACCCAAATATCTGTCAGCATTGAGAATGAGTAAGCAAATTGGATATGTATACAACAGGATGTTATCCATTGATGAGAATGAACAAACTACAACTGTACATGACAAAGTGGGCAAACATCACGGACATCATCTTGACTGAAAGAGTCCGGAGGTGAAAGTGTAAATGGCCCCAGGACTTATCTATGAGGTCACAAGTTAGGATGGTGGTCATCCTGTGTAAGAGAGACCCTGGTGTAGGTGTTGGCTTCCTGGTGTACGTGTTGACTGCCCAATGTGCAGACTTAATGAAAATTAATCATCACATATAGTTTGTGCACATTTTTGTAAGCATGATTTTCTTCAATAAAATTCATGCTACAGATTTTAAAAAGCATATCTTGGAAATCAATTTCGGAACATATGGGTTTGCCTCCTTCTCTTTCGTAGCTGGAGACACCTTTATTGTACAGACAAATGGTGTTTTCCCTCAGGCTCCCACCTTCTCTTGCATACTTGTTTCCAGCTATTTGCTGTTGAATGCATTTTCCAAGATATTTTCTAATCACCCTTCTAAACAGAAGCAGGTTGTTATGAGCACAGACAGATGATACCTTGGTGCATGAAACCAGTTCTGTCCTGCGAATGCCAAGAGGGAGGTCAGCCTATTCCAGAACCCCACATAGGCACGTGCAGCCCTGATCCTTCCTGAACCAACAATGGCATCGTGTGGGCAGACGTGCTGCCTGCACGGATGCGTTGCTGCTAATGGGTATTCCCAAGGCATGGGGTTGTTATTTGCATTTTCTCGTTGTCATGAACACCCAATGTTCTGAATATTAATGAAACAATTCGCAGCCTTCTTTGCAGGCTTAAAATATTCAGCGTCAGACATACTGTTTTGTCCCCATTTCAGCCAAGTTTAATTTCTCTTAACCAGCTTTGTTGTTGTAAAGTAAAATTAATGTATAATTTCAGTGTTTAAATCTCAATTCTCAGCAATTCACGACAGATTGCAACTGAATATGATTTGTTCGTTAACACCTAATGGGTTGAAATAATTTATTGCAGAAACATTTCCAGGAAAATGAAGCCACTTGAGCAAGAGCAAAGCAGGAAATGTTACTTGTTTATCTAATAAACTACCCTAGGGTGAGTGAGTACATTAGCATTGCACAAACTTTGTGACTTATTTATCATCACTATTTATTATTAAAACTTTATCTGCTTCAACTTAGTGAATGGCTGCCTTGGGATACACCGCTTGCAGCAACAACAACAAAACAAAGTTTATGCAATTTGCATAATATTGTACAAAGAATATTAGCTTAGAACAATATGAATCCCTGGATCATTTGCAGAGCCCTTTGGTGTTTAATGTTGGTAAATATTTAAATAACAGCAAGCCTGTATAATTATAAAGATTTCTCTTTCTAATCTGCTCAGGATGTACAGCTGTTGTAAATCACCACAATCATGTGATTTGACTGGGAGAATATTAGGGATGACGAAGAAGCACTTGTTGCTTATGTTGGCAAAGATGATGGAGACAGAAGCACCCATAGAAGAAGTCTGACTCAAGGTGCTGAGTGAGATCTTGCTGTATTTCCTCTTTGATGGTTTATGACAGCATCGGTGTTTCACATGAACTGGCTTCTGCATAGACTAGGCATGCAGGAGTTAGGTCTCTGGAGTTCCAGTTCCTCTTTCATGAATGGAGTATTTGCTTATTAAGAAAAAATGTGAGTCATACTCCTGGGCTTTTGCACATGCTATTTTATCTCTGGGTCATTCTTCCTATGTGTCACCTGCTTACCTCCTAGTTGTGGCTCACTTATCCTTTTGGCCTCAGTATAAACCCCTGCATTCTTTGTGATGCTCACTGGTCCCAGATGGGTCTAGGTTGCTCTCCCTATTAAGCACCTTCCTGATGCTTTGCATTACTCTCCCATAGCTGTGTCACTCAAATGTCTTTTTCCTCCTCTGGATTCTGAGGCCCACGGGGGGATGCGTCTATGTTAGTCAATGTGGCAAATGGTAAATCCTGAATTACAGTTTTATTGAATTAAAAAATGAATAAGTGAATGCCTATAGTAATCCATTTAAAGAAATGTCAACATAAGCCACCATTGCAGCCTATGTTAACTTTTCATATTAGACATATTAAAAATGAATGCTGGTCGGGTGTGGTGGCTCAAGCTTGTAATCCCAGCACTTTGGCAGGCTGAGGTGGGTGGATCACCTGAGGTCAGGAGTTCAAGACCAGCCTGGCCAACATGGTGAAAACCTATCTCTACTAAAAGGTTAGCCTGCTGTGGTGACGCATGCCTGTAGTCCCAGCTACTTGGGAGGCTGAGGCACGAGAATCACTTGAACCTGGGAGGTGGAGGTTGCAGTGAGCTGAGATTGTGCCCCCGTACTCCAGTCTGGGCAACAGAGTGAGTTTCTGTCTCAAAAAGAGAAAAGAAAACTTTAAAAATAATGCTAATATGGTAATGCCTGGTATTGGTGAGAGTCTGCAGATGCGAGAACTCTGAAATACTTCACAAGAACACTTTAGCTGCATGAGGCAAAAGTCTTAAAGTGATTATTTTATTTTATTTTTATTTTTGGCTCAACAGATACATTTGTGGGAATTTGCTCTGAAGCAGTAATTTGGGAATGTGTGAACATATTTTGGTCCCAAGCATATTCATCACAATGTTGTTTAAAATTGTGAGATATTGTAAACAACGTAAATGGTCATCAGTAGAGAATTAGCTGAGAGAGTTGTAATTTACTAAATGATAGAATACTATGAAGGTATTAAAATAATGTTTTAGAAATATGTTAATGACATGGGAAGAGGTTTATGCTAAACTCTGGGGTGAATAAAGCAAATATAAAGCCTTATGAAACTATGATTTCGTTTTTTGAAATAACATTTATGTAGGCAAATGACTAGAAACACATATATTAAAATGTTAAGTCATTTTCTGTGGTTTGGCATGATTTAGTTTTTAATGTGATTGTTTTTCAAAATCAAAAGCAAAATAAGACAAATAAACCTATGCATTGAGTTGTTGGTTTAACCCCCACAGAGGGACATCAAGTTAACTTACTATAAAAATCAGTAACTTGGCTGTACATCTTAATTGAATATATGTTAAAGATATAAATAACATCAAAGAAATTTTCTTTTCAGTAATTATATTGTTTATAGTAACTTTGGTATTTTGTTTGGAAGCTACTTAAGTAAATTAAAGAAGAAATCAAATAATAAATTACGTTAACATCATCAAGAAATAATATATTCAGCTTGAGAAAAATATAAAGGAATTTAAATAAAAACCCTGCAACCTTAAATTTGAATTGAAAATATCAGCATAGATGCCCACTTAAAAGAGACATTTTCTACCTCTTTCAACTGAACGAACCCTGAAAGAATGTAACTAGTAGCAATGGATGCATTTAGCATCTGCGCTGTGACTGCTGAGCACCTTATCCACTAAAACAAAGCAGAAATTCTTAGAGAAATGGCTGACTCCTGATCTGGGGCAGGAAACATATAAGAAGATCCCAGAACATCTTATTCAACCAAAGGAAGCAAGAAAAAAGGTTGCTGGGTCTCCACGGAGGACTCAGTAGCTGACCTAAATAGGATCCCACTGGCCAGAGGTGGCACACTCGGGGCTTCCATAAGAATAACAAGCAGGAATGGAAACACATCATCTGTCTTCAAATCTATGCATAAAACACAGCGTGACAGACAACAGCAGAGCAAGACACATCAACTGTGTCAAAATCCACAGGTGAAACACAAAACCAGCGCAGAAGCAGCAGCAAATCAACACCCCTGCAAAATGGATTGAAAGAATGACAGGGAACCAATTCACAATTTTGAAAACCAGTAAATAAAGAGAAAAAATTGAACATTTTTCCTGCCTTCATTTTATAACCGTAACTTAGGGTAACACAGTGGTTTACTTGGTAACATATCTCTTTATATGAAAGAGTTCCAGCTCAATAATAATGATGGATGATAGAATTAGAATATCATAATTTTTCAGCCTCAAAGGCAATAATTGAACCATGCTGTCATCCCCAATGACTGTTGGCATCACAAAGAAGAGCAACAGCCTGACATTGTGTCTCTAGATGAAAGTACATGATACCACTTAGGGGTTTTCTTGAAAAATATTGAACCCGAAGACTGGGGATAGAGCAATATGTTAAATGACACCACACGGTTGTAATCAACAAATTTTACTATGTGAGATCCTATGCCATCACTGACAAATAAATTGCAAAGCCATTAAAAAGAGAGGAGAAAGAACCTACAGACAGAGGTTGAAGGGTCATATTAGGCAACTGCAAAAAGAGGCCTTGTTTGGATCCTAACTTGAATAAGCCAACCATATATATAAACACATACACACTATATGTAAAAATAAATATATATGTACACACAATTTTATATATATACACACACGATGTATAATATACACACTATGCACACACTATATGTAATTTATATATACACTATAAAATATATAAACACACAACTACATATACACACTGCATATGTAACATATACACAAATATATGTATAAACACTATATAAAATGAATGCTAATGCCTAGTGTTGGTGAGAGTTTAGAGATGTTTTACACCATATAAAAAATATACAACTATATATATATACACACACATATGCAATCAGGGAAATATTGACACTCCCTGAATATTGGTTATATGAAGATGTTATTGTCATATGTTATGCTAAGAATGGTATTGCGGTCATTTTTTTAAAAGAAATCTTATATTTTAGAGATACATGTGAATTATTTCCAAAAAAAAAAAAAAAAATAAGCTCACCAGAACATGTGACAGATGTAGCCTCTTTTGACTTTCACTAATTTTTTAGGTCCTTGAGACTGTTCCGTTTTGAAGACTCAAGATGAGATTTAATTATTTTCAATGCTCAGAAATTTTCTTCAATAATTTTATTGATCCTTGCCACAACTTTATTCTGTTTCTCATTTTGTAATTCTCTTGGGTATATGAGGTAGCCTCGACTGGTTCTATATTTCTTTTCATTTTTTCCTCCAAATTTGTCATTCAAACGTAACAGAATTAATTGAATTAAATGAAGTTGATCCAAAGCAACTTATACCACACATGAGATATGCTAACATCTAGATCTCACGTCAGCCATATATCACTAGAACAGAAAGCTTGGAATATGAAAAAAAAAATACAAAGATCTTTCCGATTTTGTAGGAAAGTGATGTTTAGGGAAATAGCTAACAATCACCTTTTGTTCTACAGAGAAGCAGTGAGAGCTGAGAGCTTCAGACACATTAGAAATAATATGAAGTATTTGAATCAATTATGTGATGGCAACAAAGAATAATTCTATTTTCGTGGGTCAACCACTAATTGCAGTATAATGTTCTCAGCACTTTCATCTGTCGTGGCTGGGAAATATTAATGGGACACTTAAGACCAAGGCTTCAGCAAAACTATTGGGTAATTAGGGCACGAATTCCCCATGCATACTTAATGTTACGATATAGGACCAGGCTAACTGTAGAGTGGGGGTGGTTTCAGAATGACAGTACAGAGAAACACCTCCTTGGTTTCTGTAACTTTAAGACATCAGATTAAATTGAGTACATTGAAAAGGATTGCACTGGAATATCTCAGACTGTGTTTCTCTTCTAATTAGTTTATTTACAAAGTTTAATTCATCTATTTTTCCAAAAAGACATTTCTCTGGACTGCCCTACAATTCTGTTTTAGTCTTCTAGTTACTGAAATCCAGCTCAAAACACATAGGTTCATTTTCCTTTTAAAAGGGAATTTATTGTGTCATGTAATGGAAAAGCCAGAAGCCAGCATCCCAGGCATGGTGGATCCAGGTGTGTAAATGGTGTCCTCAGGTATCTGTTCCTACTCTCCTGTGTTTCCACCTGGTGATGAATGTGATCAACAGGAGGTTTAGGCCACATCTTACAAGTTTAGCAACCCTGCTTTAAAGAGCAATAAGGCTCTTGTTAGCCTAGCTGTGGTTACATTTGCAGCCCTAAACACATCACCTCGTTAGGGAGAGGCTGTCCATTGGCCAAGCTTGAGTCCCAGGCCCACCTCTGAAGCCACACTATGGGTTCAACCTCTGATACATCAAATGGCAGAGGGTAGTTCTTTGATGGAAACTCTGACTCCACAGCCTGGAAAAGGGGAGATGAATGTTGGGCAGGCAGAAATCACAACAGACTTCTTTTGTGAAATTTTAAATAACTTTTGGAGTATTAATTGCTACTCTGTCTAGCCTGACCATTTCCAGGCTTGCTAAAGGAACAAGAGCAAGGCTGACTTGAGATGCTGATAGAAGCTTTGGTGTTCTGCGTTTGCGGGTAAAAGAAGGAGCAGTTTGAAGAGAATGTGGAATGTTGAGCTGTCCATCTGTCTTTCTCTCTAAGATTGCAAAGGCAGGAATGATTAGATGTACATTTACTGGTGGATCGTTGACTTTTTAAAACTCCTATGAAAAAGCAACCTGTAATTTTTTGAGATTTTAGAAATGATTAAATGAATCCCCTCTAGTCATCTACCCCAGTGGAAAATACAACAGACACGTATTTAATCTAGCTTTACATTTTAAAAGGTTACATGATAGAATAGGTTTCTTGGAAAATGTGAAGAATTCTGTTTCTAGAACTTTCTGTTTGGTCAAAGAATGAGTATTGTACAGTCACAAAAACATGACCAGCCACCTGAGAAAAGGTGGCATCTAAGTGAGATGAGATAGGAAGTTCAAATGGCCAAGAGTTTATTAAGGTGGGTATTCTGAAGTCTCATCAAACTTTAGCACACATATATTGAGCACTGACTGTATGCCGTATGATTTCCTGTGCATTGGGGATACAGATTATTAATGACATGACCCCTGGTGTTAATAGGTTACATACCAGATTAATTCAAATTAAATGGGGAAGAGGGCTTACATAGTGAAACGTCAGGAATTTTATGTTTTTCAGTAAATGGAGTTTCATTCCTAGACCTACTGATAGAATGAATAGAGTACAATTCAGTTTTAGGATTTTTGCTCCAAAACTCCTTACAGCTAAGGGGAATAGGTGTTAATCTCTAAAATGGGTGAGTTTGTTTAGTCTTCAGTTGTGTACTGTCACTATATATGATGTCAGACAAAATAGATTCATGCATTGATTGCTGGCTGAGTTTAATTGATTGCTGTTTCTTTCTGCTTGACTAGAGGCTGAGGTTCGCTGATGTTTTTGCATGCCTAATATCATTTCCATTTGGTATTTGGCTTGCTCATGTAAAGGAATACATATTCAATTGAGTTGAGAAAGACCAGACCATTGTTGTTCAAAACCCTGGGGATGTGGCTTATGCTTGTTAGCTGTTAGCCTTCTCTGGTTTCTACACAGTTTCATTGTGACACCAAGCTCTCTGTCAGCTTTCACCACGAAATAAGCACAAAAATATTTACGTGGGTGTAAAGACTGATGGATGCCTTAACATCTATGGGCAGTGCAGGGAAATAACTCATTAGAAGGATTAGAAGACCTGGGCGAATTTAAAATTATTTATAAATGGCAGATTCTAATGAGCATTCCAACCACAGTGGGTGATAGTAAATTAATGTAAACAGGTTTTTCTTCTTTTATTTACTTTCTCAAATCTCAGTAGGAGATGTGTAGAGTTGGTGCCTGTTGCTACCATTGCAAGTACAGACATTTCTGTATGTCTATGGTGAAAGCAGGAATCTGATGTGGGGTCATTTTAGCCCATCTCAATAAACGTAGGTATTCAAGTGCGTGTTTGCAAGATGAAGGCAAGCTGCATTCCAGGAAGAAAGTTTTCAGGCAAGTAGCTTCAGGACCAATCATCAGTTGTATCACGACAAACAGGACTTCTTCATGATTGAGGGAGCCCAGGGTCTTGTCATTTCATGAAGCTTCCAATACATTGAAAAATGAAGGAATCTTGAAATAGGTTATAAAAATTAGATATATTTTTTCACTGAACAAATTTATGCTTTTTACACAGTCGAGTGCAGTGACCAAAAGCATGATCTTACTTGAGGACATGTCTATCAATTACTCTCTGGACATTTGTAAATATAAGGCTAATACCATGAAGGACAGAGGGCAGAGGAAGAGGGAAGCTGAGGTTTTGGCTATGTCACTGAGCCGCTGAATGACACCTCACCTGAAATCTTCAGGTAGATGCCCTACTGTTGTACTCTTCATAATTGAGCCAATAAATTACGCTATTATTATTTTCTAGGTCAGGATGAGTTAGGTGCTGGCTCCTTGCAGCTGAAATCCCAGCTGAGGCAGACCTGCTTCTCCCCAGCGCCTCCACCCTGTAACCACTCTCAGCACTCACACAATGCTAAGGCTGTCTTTATTTAATTGAAAGGTTAATTATAGGCGGAGGTCTGTTGTAGAATATGTGGTTATTTTGGTCTCTGTAACAGTAAACAGGTTTGACAGTCTTCTTTCTGACTTGACTGGATGGATGGATTGTTGATATGACATAATTCTAGCTATTAGCTGTCAATCCTTTCATCCTTAAAGATGCTGTTTTCTCATTTCTTTACATTGGTTTGACAATTTATACAGCTTGAAATGCTTTCCTACGCGTCATCTCATCTGATCATAAATCCACGCTTGGGGTTATAGAATAGACATTTTCTACTTTTTCAATGGAGGAAGCTGAGACAGCAGCTGCCTCAGGCCACCCCACCAACAGAAACATGGAATCCAGGGCTCCCCATGAAATGTGTGTGACCTCCCTGGCTCCACATGGGTGGGCTAATCTAATCGGCGTCTCCATTGTTGGTCTGCATTAGTCTATAAGCGACTGAACACAGTGACTCAGACCAATCCACACAACAAGGATATTCGTGGTGCTATGTAACAAGAAATCCAGAGTAATGGTGGGGTCCAGGCATGGCTGTCTGACTCTGGAGGCTTTATCTGAATTTTTCAGGGCTCCCATTGCCTTTGAGAGATTGGCGTCATTCCTCCAGGGATGGCAAGGTGGTCACAGCTGATGCAGGCATTGTCCTACCAACAGCGTCCAGGAGCAGGACTTTCTCTTCTCCTTTCTTTTGTAGAGCCTGGAAACCTTTTCCATATGGACATCCAGCAGACATTTCCATTTTTTCTGGTACTGGGTCCATGCCCATGTCCCCATCAATCATTGGAAAGGGAAAGGGAGCCCATAATCCTCTTAAAATAAGCTGTGATGAGAATCAACTGTTGAATAGTGAACCACAGTAACCCCCACAGCATGGATCTAAAATGCACTGACTTAGACTACGCAGCAGTTGAAGAAAATTGGCCTGGGCACGGTGGATTACTGCTGCCACAGCCCCTCATTTGTTTATGCCTCTCTGTGTCCTGCCATTTGGGTGGTCCACTCTCATGAGTCCGAGCTTGGTCAGAAGACTTGTTTAGGTCAATGAGAAAAAAATTACATGTTACACAAAGGGCTTGTTTCCTGTTTGCTCTTGGGAACTGTTATGGACTGACTGCATCCCGCTAAACTTCATAGGTTGAAGCCCTAACCCTCAATGTGACTGTGTTTGAATGTAAAGCCTTTAAGGAAGTAATTCACGTGATATGAGGTCAGAAGGGTGGGGCCCTACACTGACAGGACTGTGTTTTTATAGGAGGAGGGAGAGATACCAGAGACAACTTCCTCTCCAAAAGCTCACAGAGGAAAGGTCATGTGAGGACACAGCAAGAAGGCACCCATCCACAAACCAGGAAGGGAGGCCTTTGTGGGTCAAAGCCATATCTATAGAGATAAGGTAGTCGGGCAAATGAGCGTGGCAGGCTGCATAGAAGGCCCTTTCAGTTTGAGTGTTATTTTACATATTTGGATAAATATATAGATTCAGAAATAGTCACACAGCACAAGAAAGCAACTGTCTGAGAGAGGTGCTGGATGACAGCTGGTGCACACAGCCTGAAGGATGGGGATTCAGCAGGGAGCGGTGGGACTGTGGGGAGCTGGAATGGGCATTCCACTGACAAGCATAACCACTGTTCAGCTCTAGCCCTTGTGGCCGTGTAGGCATGTGGGCCAAGTGTTTTGTTTTAGGAATTTCCAATTTTTCAACAAATACCAGAAATCTGGATTTTTATGTAACGTTTTTTATTTTTAAAACACTGATTCACTTGGAAATAAAACACTGAACAGGCAAAATGAAACTCACTTTAGGCTAAACTGCCCCTTTGCAATGTGTGCTCTATACAAACTGGTTAATAGGAAAGTTAGAAGTCAGTAAACTGCCCTGGTGTCAAGTGGCTGGTTTGGCTGAGTTTTTACTTTCCTGTTTGTTTGAGATTTGCATATTTATAGTATACAGATGCAAAGGAAAGACGTTGCAGAAAAGTGGGTCCTCAATCCGAAATACAATAGGAAATAAAACAATGGGAAAAATGTAGTCTTTGACTGCAGGTCTTTCTGCCTCCAAGCTCAGAGAAAACAAACAAAATGCAAAAACCTAATATGGGTAAACCCAGTATGAAAACTTTTCAAAATCAGAAAACAAATAAATGGGGGTTTGGACCTTTGCATTCCAAAATTATTCTCAACCAGATGGTGAATTTCTTGCAATTAAGTCAGGGACCAGATTTTATTTATTTTTGTATTCAGGGCGGCTGGAAGCATCTAATCAAGTTTAAGTGAACGAATGAATGAATGAATGAATATTTCATATGGATTTATAGGTAATTAACATATGGCACATATGTCGAGGAGTGCCCCGTGTGCATTATAACCATGCCCTTTGGAGTCAGGAGACATGGTTTTTTTTCCTATGTGCTCTTCCATTTGGCCCATTAGTTATGTAACCATTTCTCATGTGTGAAGTGAGGATAATAAAACATGCCTACCTGTTAGCGCTGTGAAGCTGCAGTGAAAACTGCCCCTGACTGTACTGCATGGCCTGACATGAAGCACTTGTCCAGTAAATGTTTCTGAGGTTGATGCCTAGTTTTAAACTGGACTACCAGGGCAGTGGGCAGGAGGAGAGGGCACCTACTTCACTCCTCTTCAGGGACACAGATTTTGAGTCGAGCAGCATGAATTTGGACTAGATTATGCCAATACATTCTTTCTATGGATTCTGTGAGAATCAGCTCAGGTCACCTCTTGGGCAGAGGTCTGAGGAATCTGGAAAGAAACCCAGTGCTATTTCCAAAGCATTGTCAACAGCAATGAGACAGATGCTGCCCTTGGGAATGATTCTTTGCTACAGAATTGGCCATTTTCAGCCAATTGGCCATTACACAGTGATGTTGTAATAAGGAGATAAAACATGTGAGTCCACAGCCGGCCTTTTATGGGGTGTTTGGTGCCTCCCAGTTGTTCTTAAATAAGCAAAGAGAAATTGCACCCTCTATGCCGGTGGAAGCTTGTGGCTTTTCATTTTCTGCCTTTTTTTGGGTATTGTTGCTTTCCTTTTCACTTTGCTCTAATAAGGAATGTTTTCTCTAGAGCAAAATAAATGCCAATCTTATGCATTTCTGAAGGAAGAGCTATTGTAGTTGGAAACTACTGAATAATTCTCAGAATATTATTTTGTCATTATGACTTGACTTTTACTGTCGTGTTCCTGATGTTGGCAGGGACCTCCTGGTCCTCTGAAACACATAGACAAGGTCAGCGCCAGCTCCCATCACATACTCTGAAAGGAAAAACCCTGCACTGAAATTTCTCCTCTCTTCTAGAGGGCAGCAGGGTGAGTGGTGGCTCAGAGGGTGGATGTTCATTCTCATGGCTTCTTTGCATCCCAAGGGATACCTGCCTTGCCTGTGAGCTATTTTGCCCCATGCTGAGCCAGATGGAAAAAAATCTTTTTCTTTACAAGTCATAAGTTGACCCTATTCACATACAATGTATATGAATGCAGAAACCTTAAAAAGAAAAAACTAGAGATAAGAATGATGAGAATGAGGGGAAAAACTTATACTGTAATAAGGAGAAAAAAAAAGCAGTTCAAGTAGAATAATGAGGTAATGCTGTTGTTAAAATGCCCTTTGACCACCTGCTCCCCTTTGCCAGGGACTTCCTCTGATTCATTCCGTATTTCTTGCTCTTTCCTCGGATTTTTCCTAAAACTCCAAACTCCCAGGGTATTTGCAGCCTCTGTAAGATCCACACGCCAACCTAACAATGAATCCATGAAGACACGGCAGGTAGCAAGGCACCCCTTCAAAGGGGCGTGCACTCCTTCAAGAGCAGTTAACATTACAAGAGGAATCTTTTATTTCTGCTACGTTTCAAACAATCACATTTACTGGTTAATTAGTGAGGTAAGCCTATGTCCTGGCTTATGCCTGTTGTTCTAGTGTGATTATTAAGAATGGCTGTGGGTACTGTCAAGTTGGCCCACTTTGGATAACAAATTAAATGTTCACGCCGTATACCTGCTTTACTCACTGCTTATCTGGAGCAGCACCATACAATAGATATATAATAGAAGCCAGAGGTGCAATTTAAGTTTTTCTGGTAGTCCTATTAAAACACACACACAAAAGTGAAATTACTTTTAACAATATATTTTATTAACCCAATACATCCAAAATACTATTACTTGGACACGTTGCCCATATAACACATGTAATGGGATATTTCACCTTTGTCTTTTGTAGTGAATCCTTGAAATCTAGTAGAGCGTATATTTTAATTGTGGCACATCTTGGTTTCTTCTTCCCATCTCAGTCCCTCTACCTTTTTTTCTTCCCTTTGTCCTTCTCCCACCCATATCTGTCTCTGTCTCTCTCTCTCTCACATATACACACTCAAAAAGAAGAAAAAAGTCATCCAAATGTGATGTACCCTTTGATGCTACCTACGAAATATTTTTGTCAAAGTTTCTGTTCTGAATTTCCTCCAGCCTTTAGCCATAACCATTTACAGATGCACAGAGAACAGAGGAACATTCAATAACAGCCCCAGAGAATCAAGCATTAAAATCCAGACTGTGAAAAACTCCACAGGACCAATAAATAAGTAAATTGTAAGAGATGAGGAACAATTACAGATAAAAAATAGTGAGAAATTTATCAACTGATTGCAATGTACGGACTTTATTTAGATTTCGATTTGAACAAACTAAATGTAAAAGAAAAATTTATAAGGTACCTGGGGAAATTTGTACACTGACTAGATAGTGAATAAACTTGAGGAATTATTCATATTTTAAATACTATTGTAGCTATGTATAAAAACAAGAATCTTTATCTCTTAGAGATACATATGAACCTTAAAAATATTAGTGGGGGAGTGGGCAGGAGTACCCATAAAACAAGATGATCAAGAAATAGTAAGTGTTGAAGTTGAGCAGCAGATACTTGAGGTTGGTTATTTTAACATTTTACAAATGGTTTATTTTAATTTTTCTTATATTTATTAAATATACAAAATGGCTTCAAAAAATCTTGGAAAATATGTAAGCTATGTGTGGATTTCAAAAAGTTTTTAATTTTTTTTGAAAATTTTCCATTTTTACACTAAAACTCATGCTAACTGGTTATAACATGTCTGAATAGGATCTAGTCTGAAGCACTATGAAGGATAAGACAACAGTTTGCAAAGAGCCCCTGTCAGAGTAATGTGAATTCTGCTAAAATTGAAACAAAAAGAAACATCAAGTTTTTGGTGAAGTTTATGTGGAAGAGGGTAAAATCACTGATGCTTTACAAAAATGTGTGGGGACAATGCCCCAAAGAAATCAGCAGTTTGCAAATGGATAACTCATTTTAAGAAGGGACAATAAAACGTTGAAGATGAAGCCTGTAGCAGCTGATGACCCCCCTAATTTGCAAGGAAAAAAATTGATGAAGCCCTTGAATGACTCTCCAAGAAAGACAGAGATTAGATTAACCATTGTTGATCATTACATAAGACCTTAATTCAATACGTGTGACAACATTAGAATGTTCTTGTTCTATCATTTCTTTCTCATTTGTTTTGTGGAACATCTCTGTCAGAAAAATTTCTCCATTTCAAGTCCTTGGTTACTCTGAGGTATAGTTTGTATAGGAAATTAAGGATAAAAACTTAAATCTTTCCCCTTTTATTTACTAATTTTCAAAATAACCTTATCTCCTGGCATTCTCCAAAGATGACCAAATAGTTGTTTGTTTCGTTTTGTTTTCAAGGTAGAGGATGGTATTATGAACTCATGGGTTTGAACATATTTGATTTACTTCAGTGGACTGTGATTATCTCTGGCCAGTGGGGGCTGCTGCAGGTTGATTGTGACTTTGTCTGCTGTCAGACATGGCAAGATGTCTAGGCTAATCTTGTACATTTCTCGACCTACCATTTGGACTCAGCCATTTCCCAATGAGAAAATTGAACCTGAGAAGAGCATCACCATTGAAACTGGGGTTGCATTGCTTAAAACTCTTTTGCTTGTGAGTGGCAGGATTTCCAACCCAAATGCCCAGGCATGGTGTCATTCATTGGCTCCCATGATATACAGAGCAAGGACTGCATTTGGGGGCTGGCTGACACAGGGGTGCAAGTCCTCCATGGGAGCTGGTGTCTCTCCCTCCATTTCCCTGCTGCATTTCCTCTAGGTGGCTTCAGGGGAGATATTCAAACTATTTAGCAATCGGGCACTGAGGAATCAGAAGGAACACAGGCCGAAGTGTTGAGTGGCTCCTGGAAGACCCTTGCTGTGCCAGTGTTACTTCTGCGGTTGCTGCATTGTGGGGAGATACAGGAGGACCAGGGGAGGGGCTTGGATGACAGGTGGTAGAGGGAGAACTTGGGGGGCCTGAGGGCAGTGGCCATTTGCCAGCAAGTATTGAGATATTTTGGCAGTTTAACAACCATCTCAGTCTCACCAGTGCTACCTAGTCTAGTTGGTTCCATTCTCTGACTCGCTCTTGCTTCATAGTGGCCAGATGGCCATACTCCTCACACCCAGCCAAGAAAGCCAGGGCTAACCCAAGTCCAGAGAGTCACTTGGATGGACTGAACTGGACCATGTGCCCGGGAATGAGCTGCGTTGATTAGCTTGTCCCAGGCTCCATTCCAGGAGCTGGGGCCAGAGCTGCACATGTACCAGGACTGAGCATGGGGAGGTGAAGAACATAAACAAAATTGGGATTGTGGCCAGGGGAAGGGGTACCAGCTGTGGCAGGACAGAACCATGTGCCCACCATAGAAGGGGCAGAGGACATTTGCACCTTCTGTTAGTTTCAAGGTCAAATTTGCTTTTGTGTTTTTTTTGGTTGCAGAATATTAAGAATGTTAGGCTTCACGCTGGTATAGAGGTAATAATTGTAGATGTTTTAAACACCTTGCCTTCCTCCCATCAATTACACTAATCAGTGTGATTGAAAGAGAAGCAATAGGAAACATTTTCCAACGTGAATCGAATCACCAACTCTCAGGACTGGTGTATAATTCATGGGACCCATTGCAAAATGAAAAGGTGGATCCCTTGTTCAAAAGTTATTAAAAATATCAAGACAGCAATAGAAGAGTAGTAAACCTGTGGGACCCTGTGTGTCTCTACAACATTGCCAACAATATCTGGTAACAGCTCACATTTCTTAAGTAGAAAGACAAGAAGCACCCTAAAATTTCAAGTGCTGAAATATCTGTATGTACTAAGGTTTAACCTCAGTGTGATGTGCACTCACAGTGGTCTAGTGCAGTGGTGAGGAAGCCACGCTCTGGGCTCTTAATGTTTCCATTTTTCAGTTCTTTCTACTCACTAGCTGTGTGGCCTTGGGCCAATGACTTCACTCTCCCTCCCCTTATCCTCTCCCTCTGTAAAATGCGAGAATAACATGATCTACCTTGAGAGATTATTTTAAGGATTTGATATCAAATGTGAAAATAATTTGAAATGAGATCATGGAAATTAATGTACTCAGAATGGGGCTGTTACAGAATGGCCACTCTGCATAGGCTTTAGCTGGTATCTCAGTGACAAGTGTCATTGTTGTTATACCTGCTGCGTGCATGCACATGTATCATACATGTAGACGGACTGCATGTGACACTGGAACACGCCCCACACAGGTGCTTCCCAGTCTTGCCTGGCATGTGGTTGAGAGAGACATGTGTGTGCTGCATCAGCTCTTGCTTAGATAATTTTATGTGAGTAAAATGGGAAAAGCACTGAATTATTTAAATGCACAACACAGAGTTCTTAACCAATAAAACATTTTCAAGGAAATTAAATTATGCACGAAAATTGTATGAGAATTTATTCTAAGTTCTGCACAAACACACTTTAACCTCTGTTATAATTTGGTATATATGACATTTAAGTATATTGCTGTTTATTATACAGATTTTTTTTGAGAGAATAGTTCAAATACATTTTAAGAAAAAGAAATTTGAATACAATCTTGGCAGAACGCTTGAACTTCTTATCATGTCCATGAAGGTCCTTGTGATCCTAGGATATGGGAACCCCAGAGAAAAGTCCTCATAAGTGAGTTCCTTACAGTGGGTACCTGCTTTTTATTATTAAACGGTAAAAGGGACATCCCTCCCTAAACCCAAACTTGATTGAAACTTCATCTCAAAATAATGAAATGAAACTAGGAAGATATGTTTATCTTACAATTAATATTTACATTATAATCACAACTATAAGGTAATTTTAAAATAGAGAAAGAATAAACCAAGTTGACTTTTCCCCCCAATTGTTTTATTGTGGTAAAATATATGTAACATAAAACGTCCCATTTTAACTACTTTTTAGCATGTAGTCAGTGGAATTGAGTACATTTCCATTGCACAATCATCACCCTCATGCATCTCTAAAACTTTTTCATCATCCCAAACTCTACCTCTGTCCCCATTAAACAATAACTCTCCATTCCTCCTTCCCCCAGCCTCAGCAGCCACCATTCTGCTTTCCCTCCCTATCTATTCCACCACTCTAGGTACTTCGTATAGGTGAAATGACACATGGTTGTCCTTCTGTGACTGGCGAGTGTTGATTTTTTGTAGAATTTTCCAAGCCACCTTGTATGACAACACAATAAAACATCTTCCTCTTTCTGCTTGACTTTCACAGAACCATCAGGGAGACGACATTTTGGAGAGGCATTCAAGGGCTTCATCAATTTTGCAAGAATATTCTTTAAACTTTTATGTGGAAATGAGTTATAGTCCAATGTTACTTGAGTAAAGTGCATGTCTTCTGTATTCAGCCCAGTGAACTCTTATATCTGGGTACTTCCGTGCGGCCATCCTCAGATGCAGATGCAGATGCAGAGCATTTTCACCGCCCAGAGTTTTCTCACATAATTCTTTGCAGTTATTAACTCCTCCCCACCCAGAGGTCACCACTGTAGTGACTTTCTTTATCTCAGGCTAGTTTTTCCTCTTCCCCAACCTCACATAAATGGAATTGTTATCACGAGTTCTTTTGCGTCTGCCTTTTCACCCAGCCTATCTGTCATCTGTGAGTCTCATCTTGGCGGCTGTCCTTTGCAGCTCTTGCATTGTTATTACTGTGAGCTATTTCCTGCTATGCACGTACTATCATTTATTTATCCATTCCCCTCCTGATGGACCTTGGGTTGTTTTAATTGCCTGTTACAAAGATGCTATAACCACTCTGCCAAGAACATTTCTTAATACAAATGATTTTTCTTCGAAAATGTCTGCGTTGTCACCATTCTTTTAGTTCCTGACTCTGCCAAAGAATCCTTTTGAGAATGCCTCTGCACAAGACTCTGTGTTTTCCAGAATCACAGTTATCACACCATACATCATTTGTGAGATCTTTACACTTCCTTTGAAACCAGTTTATCCTGTCCTTTTAGACGCTGACAACGTGAGTCTCCCGTGGTCGGAACGGGCTTGTGAAGGCAGTGCTGGGATGCACCACGGCAGGAGCTACAGGTGAGTGGGCGGGGACATTTGAAAGGGGCTAATTTTCTCGTGGTCATTTATAGGGGAATGTTTCTAGGTGACCACAGCTCTTTCTTCCCTACACAACCCTGTAGCTAGGGTTGAGTGAATGTAAACTCAGCTAACAAGATCCTCTTGCATTCGGTTTGAGATCCATTGCTCTGCAGAATCTCTAGGCCTGCCACTTTTCTGGCACATCTTCCCAGCCTTTAGGCTTGGGCTGCAATCTTTGATTAATGGTGCATATATGTGTGACGGGGACAGTTGTCACTGAAATTACAGACAGCTGAATGGTGATTTGAATTGCATGAGCATGAAGGCCTTCCTTAAGAGAGATATGCAAAACCCACAGTTAGAATGATTCTCTTGAAGCTTCGGGAAGTACTGTATAGATAAATCCCCCTGACATCAACACAGTGGGGACACTCTAAGAACCTAATTTTAATGAATATACATTTTGACTTTCCAACTGCAAGGGAACAAGGGCAGATGATTTGTTTAGATCTTCCTAATTAATAACCCAGGTTGACTGTACTTTTCTGTTTAATATAACTGACTTCATCTCATTAAGAGAGAGGCGGAATTGGATGCATTTTCCACTTCCTGGTAAGAATATCTTCTTCTTACAAGCTGGGCATAAAAATGCATCATGGCATGGGCATTGGGACTGCTGTGCCCTGGGTGGAGCCACATCCAGAAGTCCTGGTCTGTAATGAAATGGGACATTCTTCTGTGCTTAGTTCATAATCTTTGGGCAGCATTTAATCATTTGAAAGAAGTCACACCATTCACTTGGTTAGAGGCATCTGTAGGGAATGCAGGTTGGACCTGTCTGAGTCTTGCTGGCCCAGGAACAGGTGGTTGTGGTGTCAGTCAGGTAGTTGAGGTGTTTCTTGCAGAACGAAGCCTCTTGGTGGTTGAGAGGGACCCCACTGAACTCCTTGGTGACCAATGGAAGAGCATGCTCAGTGCTTAGGAATATTAGGACAAACCTTGTGAAACTGACATTTTTATGGTCAAAAAGGATTGGACATCAGCACTTCCACAAGATACACTGGACAGTGGGTCCAACTGAGTGCCCACATTTACTCCCAGTCACCCCACTGTGTTCCTTGGTGCTCTGTGTCCCCTGCTCAGCCCCTCTAGGCGGCGATTTTCTGATCAGCAGTTCTCATTACTACTGCTGTTGTTGCCTTGGGGTGAGAAAGGATTTGTATCCACACACATAGGAAGATGAGAAATGTCATATTTCTTTATTTTTTAAAAGACCAAATTAAACATGACTCTCAAGCAATATTCTGGCAGGCTGGTGGGAAATTCAATCTCAGACATTTTAGACTTCCCCATGCTTTTGTTTTGGGGCACAAAGATTCTGAAAGTTTTGGTGAATTCAAGTGTGGCCATGCTGGTCTCCAGCTTGGATGCTCACTGCTGATGACATTGCACATGCCCTTTTATTATCTCAAAAGATTATTTCATCACAGTGTTTTGAATAAACATTTTCCATTGTTCTCCAAGGGCCCCCCAGTGAATTGATGGGTATTAGTTTCTAGGTGTGAGGTGTGAGTCCCTGTGGGGGTTGTAGTCTCCGTGAGGCAGGGGGCCACACCTGCCTCAGTCACTATTTCATTTCCAGAGCCTGCAAAAGTGCCTGGTTCATAGTAAGTGTTCAATAATTATTGAGTGATTGATTTAGATGGAAAAAGCCCCAGAGGTAACTGAAGCAGGAAGTTTAGGGTTTTAGGAATAATCTGGATACAGTTCCTTCTGGACTAACAGGCAACTTAGGTAGAGAAAACAGTATTGAAATACACTTACCTTATTCAGCAGAAAGAGACCCAAGGCATAATAAAACACTAGAAAGAAAATCAATAAAGAATTATCAGTAGACTTTCTGCAAGCAGTACATTTGTATAATTTATTACTGGATATATAAGAATATGATCTCTTTTAAAATATACTTATTTCAGTATAACGTACATACATAAAGATACATAAATAATACTTGGTGTAGTTGATGAGTCTTTATCCACTCAAAGGAAGAAAGAAAAGGTTATCAGCATCTGGGAAGCATACTCCTGCCCCCTCCCAATTATAGCCTTTTCAAAATCTAATCCCTATCAGAAGTTTTATCATTAGGAATTAATTCTGACTGTTGAACTTTACACAATATGTATGCAGTGTGCTTTCTTTTCGTGTTGGACTTCCTTCGCTCATTATGTTTAGAAGATGCACCCATGTTGTGTGTGGTTGTAGTGTGTTCATTTTCATTGCAATGTAATATTCTACTGAAGAGGCAGTCATGATTTATGAATTACACTGTTGAGGGCCATTCGGGATGCCTACAGTAAAAAACGATGCTATAACATCTTTGTTTCTGTTTTTGGTAGATTCATGCAAACATTTCTATTGAGTGGAATTCTGTCTAGGAGTAGAATTGCTGGATAACTTAGATCACATTCTCCAGAAGCAGAGTCTGAAATGTGTCTTATTGTGCAAGTGATTTACGGATAGGATACCCTTGGGAGGAAGCTGGAAGGAAGCAAGGGAAGGAGGAGAGGGCATGGGAGAAGCTATGCCACGTATGGATTTGGGTAGAGTCTAGGGCAGCCTGATGCCATAGGGAGCTCTGGGGAGTGACCAGCACCTCAACATTGATCCTTCGAGGGCTTTGGTATCTTTTCCTCAGCCAGGCATTGGCTGTGTGTCACCCCAGAGGGGTGGGGATAACATTGTGAAGCATTTGTATATTTGTATGTGTGATGGCACCCATCAGCAAAATCACTCTCTGGAAAAGGTGTGGGACCTCAGCAGCTAACACTCTCAGAAGCTGGTCCACTGGTGTCCTGGCTCATAAAATGACCTGGGCAGGTCACCAGGAGTATCTGCTACACTAAGGCAGGTAGGAGCCAATGGGTAGCATTAGCAGGCATTTGCTAGTGTTTGTGTGGATAGGAACACCCCTAGCATCATAGGAGGGTTTCTGTTGTTCCAACTTCTCACCAACACTAGGTATTGTCTGACTTTTTTGTTTTAGCTTTTTTTTTTCCATTGTTCTCATTTAGCTAAAGAGATAACAGTAGTATCTTCTTTTGACTTTAATTTGCATTTCCCCAATGACTAATAAGGCCCCCTTTCCTTACGTTTATTGCTATGTGGTTATATTCTTTTAAGAAGTGTTTCAAGATCTTTATCATATTTAATTGGGTTGTCTGCCTTTTTCTTATAGTGTTGGTTAATTATCTATTTTGGACAGTAGTCCTCATCAGATATTTGTTTTAGAAATGCCTTCTCCATCATTATGGTTGGCCTTTTAAATCTTGTAACATGTCATTTGCTCAACAGAGGTTCTTAATTTTAATGAAATCCAGTGTCATCTTTTTCCTTTTATGGTTTGTGCTATTATGTGCCATATTTAAAGAATCTTTGTCTTCCCCAAACCCATGGATATTGTCTTTTTTATTTTTATTTTTATTTTTGAGACGGAGTTTTGTTCTTGTTGCCCAGGCTGGAGTGCAATGGCACGATCTCGGCTCACTGCAACCTCTGCCTCCCGGGTTCAAGTGATTCTTCTGCCTCAGCCTCCCGAGTAGCTGGGATTACAGGCATGTGCTGCCACACCAGGCTAATTTTGTATTTTTAGTAGAGATGGGGTTTCTCCATGTTGGTCAGGCTAGTCTCTAACTCCTGGCCTCGGATGATCCCCCTGCCTCGGCCTCCCAAAGTGCTGGAATTACAGGCATGAGTCACCATGCCTGGCCAGATATTATCTTATACTATTATCTAGAAACTTCGTTTTAATTTTCACCTTTCATATTTAGAGCACCAAAGCTTTTGGAATAGATCTTTGCCTATAGTGTGAAGCCACATCTCTTTTGTCATAAATCAAAGAACCCTATGTATGGTCTGTTTCTCATTTTGCATTTTTTTTTTTTTTTGGCTCTGTTCTTTATTCCAGTAGTTCTCAACTGGGGGTAAATTTTGCCCCCACCAGGGGACATTTTGCAATTTCTGGAGTCATCTTTTGTTGTCACAAGTGTGTGCAGGGGCTGCTACTGGCATCTCATGTGTAGAGACCAGGGATGTTGCTAAGCAACCTACATCACACAGGATACTCCCTAATAAAAAACCATCCATCCCCAAATGTCAGTAGTGCTGAGGTTGGCTGAGAAACCTGGTCTATGCCTACACCAAGCACACTGTCTCACTGATTATAGCTCCACAATCAGCCCCTGCTTTTGGTCCTGTGACCTGTAGCTCTGTGATTCTTTCCAGGCATTCTTGGTACTAATTTCGCTATTTTTCCTATGTAAATTTTTGAATCATTTTGTTAGTGTCTAAAAAAAAAAAAACACCTGCTGGGATTTTATAAGATTGCCTATAATCTATACATCAATTTGAGGAAAACTAACACCCTTCCAACAACAACACTTATAATCCATGAACATGATATATCCTTCCATTTACTTAGTTCTTTCATATTTTCTATGTTTTCCTTTATAGAAATCTGGTAGGTCTTCTATTAGATTCATTCCTGGCTATTATATATTTCTACTGATATTGTAAATACTATTCTTTACATTTCAGTTTCTAGTTACTTGTTACTGGCATTAAAATGAAATTACTTTTGTGTGTTGACATGCATGTAGCAGTGATGCTGATTTCTCTTAATAATTCAATTAGTTTGTGAATTCTTTTGGATTTTTTACATAGTATTAGATATGAGAGTCTTATTTTTTCCTTTTCAGGTTTTATTTATTTATGTATTTATTTATTGCTTATTGCCCTGGTTAGGAGCTCCAGGACAATTTTTCAATTTTTAATAATGACTATGCCCACGCTGGTCTTGAACTCCTGGCTTTAAACGATCCTCCTGTGTCGGCCTCCCAAAGTGCTGGGATGACAAGTATAAGCCACTGTACCCAGCCTTGTTTTCTATCTGAATATATCTTGTATCTGCCTTTATATTCCTTTCATTCTACTGCAGGATTTTTGGTTTTCCAAATGTAATTTCTTGAGATTGATTGTCAGATCATTGATCTTTCAGCTGTTTTCTTTCCTACATATACATTTAAGACCATGAATTTTCCTCTAAACATGGCTTAGCTGCATACCACACGTTTTAACATATTGATATATCATTGGTATGTTGATATGTGTGTGTGTAAAATGTTTTACATGTATTTTAAAAGTATGCAAATTCTACAGCTGTTGGGTGAAGTATTCTACACATGTAAATTAAGTCAGGAATGTCAGTCAGGGTACACGAATCTTCTGTATGTTTTTCTGGCATTTTGTCTGCTTATTGTATTAATTCCTTAGACAGGTGTGTTAAAATCTATCATACTCATTGTTGATTTCTTGTTTCCTCTTTTATTCCTATCAAGTTTTGCCATATATATTTTGAATATATGTTAATTAGGTACGGGCAAATTTAAAATGATCATATCTCCCTGATAGATTCTTTTGCCACTATAAGACATCCTCCTTTATTTATATTAATGCTCCTTTCTTTAAAATTGATTTGCATATTAGCATAGGAAATCACCATTTTTTGGATTACTGTATGCATGCCTTTTTTCCTTTGTTTTAGTGTTCAGCCTGTTTGCATCCTTGTGTAGAAAATGTATCTCTTTTACATCACAGATTTTTAAAAAATCTAATGAGATATTCTTGCTTTTTAAACTGGAGCATTTAATCCATCTATATGTTAAGCAAGTACTAATATATTTGAGTTCATAATTTTGCTGTTTGTTTTTTCTGTTCCCTGTTCTTTCCTTTCTTGCTTTCTTTTATATGGATCAATGTTTTTTATGATTTTGTATTCTCTTCTTTTTACCTCGTTACACATTCTTTTGCTATTATTTTCATAATTAAACTACAAATTATAACATATATTCTTGAGTCATTACAGTGCCTCTGTCTAATCTAATTAGCACTTTTACCACCTCCCAGGCAATTCAATTACCCTAGAACACTTTAACTTCATTTAACTTCTTTACCATTTAAGTTATGGGTATATTTTATTTCTGTATATATTTCAAGCACCACAAGACAGCATCACTCTTATGATTCAATACTCTCAACAATTCTTGATATAGATTCATATATCCACATACATTTTTGTGTTCTTTATATCTTCCTAAATTTCTGTGTAGGATCATTGTATTATATCTGTGGACATCTCTTTAATATCTTAGGGCTGCTGATTTTTGTTTGTCTGGAAATGTCTCTATTTTTTTTTTTTTGAAAGAAAGAAAAAGAGAAGAAAGAAAGTAAGAGTGAAAGAAAGAAAAAAAAAGAATGTAAGAGAGAAAGAAAGAGGAAGAGAAAGAGGGAGAGAGAATGGGATTCTTATTTTATTGCCCAGGCTAGAATACAGTCTAAAAATGGGTATTAAAAACCTCTTTTATGCCAATAATTGTGCTTAACAATGGAGACAGGAAAGAATAAGGGATGAAAATAACAAACAAGCAGCCAACCAATATTTTATTTAAACCTGAGAAATGCTATGCAATTGCTGAGGAGTGATTTACTTCCAATTATG
>CAUYLG010061593.1:0-86736 GCA_963573385.1 Cacajao melanocephalus | reverse complement strand
GAAGGGAAAGGAGAAGGGAAAAGAAGGGAAAAGAGAAGAGAAGGGAAGGGAAAGAAGGGAAGGGAAAGGAGAAGGGAAGGGAAGGGAAAGGAGAAGGGAAGGGAAGGGAAAGGAAAATGGAAGGGAAGGGAAAGGAGAAGTGAAGGGAAGGGAAAGGAGAAGGGAAGAGAAGGGAAAAGAGAAGGGAAGGGAAGGGAAAGGAGAAGGGAAAAGAAGGGAAAAGAGAAGAGAAGGGAAGGGAAAGAAGGGAAGGGAAAGGAGAAGGGAAAGGAAGGGAAAGGGGAAGGGAAGGGAAAGGAGAAGGGAAGGGAAGGGAAAGGAAAAGGGAAAGGAAAGGAAAAAGGGGGAAGGGAAGGGAAAATGGGGGAAAGGAAGTAAAGGGAAAGGAAAAGAAGGGAAAGGAAAGCAAGGGAAAGGAAAATAAATAGAAAGGAAGAAAGGAAAGAGGGAGAAAGAGAATAAAGAAAAGAAGGAGGTGTGTGGGTGTGTGTGTGTGAAAAAAAGAAAAGGAAAGGAAGGCTGGAGAGAAAGAGGAAAAGGAAAGGAGAGAGATGGAGGAGGGAGGGAGAAAGGGAAGAAGGGGGACAAAGGGAAGGAAGGAAGGAAAGAAGAAAAGTGAATAACAACAATTCACTGCACTGGCAATAAAAAAAATTGTATATTCCTTCAATGCCTGCAAAGTCCCCTACATTTTCTCGAATCACTCAGCTCATCAAGCCACATGGGTATTTTTCTTCTTCATAAAGGACAGCAATTCCTCAGAAACTGCTTACCTCCCTCATTCTATGGGTCCTATAACACCATCTCCGAGAATATCTGACAGAACAAAGCCATTTGGACATGTGGTCACTTAAATCGTCCTCAGTTTTGTCTGGCCTCTTCTTGCAAGTTTGGCTGTCTCATATTCATGGCTCTCTACTGGAACCAGCCGGCTGGGACAAGAACTTTCTGATTCAAAGAGACCCGTGATTGAAGTGGGATCAATAAAGAGACGTCATTATTTCCTCAGTTGATCCCCAATCATTTTTTCAGTTAGAATTTTGGACACATAGTATTACTGTTTTGTTCTTATTAGTCACATGTTTGGGGCTACCCCAAACATGAGAGTGCTGTTGGCAAAACAAAACAAACAGGATATTTAACGAGAAGAACAGAATTAGCTAATAAGTAAGTCAAATCACAAAAACTGTAGCCTAACCCCTATAAAAGCCCTTGCTTTTATAATATTGAGGACTCATTTTGCACATGATATGTGGTCACACCTTGAGCCGTGTTTTCATTTTGGTGGTGCTGAGAAAGCTGTGATATTTGGATTAGAGGCGTCATAAAGACACAGAAGCCATAATTGATTAGAGCATGTAATGAGAGGCAGGTGGGTGGGCAGGCTGCTGCCGCCACAGGCAAGTGTGGTCTGAGGGTAACAAGAAACGAAAGGGCTGGGCATGATGGCTCACTCCTGTAATCCCAACACTTTGAGAGGCTGGGATTTGAGGCCAGGAGTTCAAAACCAGCTTAGGCAACAAAGGATGACCCTATCTCTACAAAAAATAAAACAATGTATTAGCCCTATGTGGTGGCCTGTACACCCAGCTCTTCTGGAGGCTGAAGCGGAAGTATTGCTTTCAAGGAGGCCTTCCTAGCACCTCAGATAAGCTTTGCTTGTCCAGTTTTTTTTTTTTTTATTATTGTACTTTAGGTTCTGGGGTACATGTGCAGATTATGCAGGATTGTTGCATAGGTACACATGGCAAGGTGGTTTGCTGCCTCCATCCCTCCATCACCGATACCTGGCATTTCTCCCCATCCTCCCCACGTCACCCACCCCTGCTGTCCCTCCCCTAGCCCCCTCAACAGACCCCAGGGTGTGATGCTCTCCTTCCTGTGTCCACGTGTTTTCTTTCTTCAACACCGGCCTATGAGTGAGAACATGCGGTGTTTGATTTTCTGTTCTGTGTCAGTTTGCTGAGAATGGTGGTTTCTGGAGTCATCTATGTCCCTACAAAGGACACGAACTCATGGTGTTTTTTAAAAGTTAGAGAGAAATACTTTGTCCCAAGCCAGCCTCCCCAGTTCCCACCAGGCAGAGCGCCCGAACTTTCAGGGAAGTTATGTGTTTACCATCTGAGCATTTTCAGGATTCTAAAATGCCATGAGTGGGAACCGCTGACCTAGGGATGGCCATTTCCATGAAAATTCCATTTCAGGGATTAATTTGAATAGGTACTATAACTTTCTCTCCTTTACACAAGATCAAAGAGTAAAAACAACCAGGCCTCTGCTTAACAGTTGAGGAGTCTACCAAAGTTGGGAAACGTTTTGATTTGTAGTAGAAGAGAGAGCAGGCAAGAAGAGAAAGATGGGAGTGGAGAGAGACACAGACATTCAAAAAGTTCTCGCTGGAGATTTTTACGTTTCTTACTCGCAGACGTCTATGGCTCTGGGTTTCTGAATGCAAAGACGAAACATTCTCAACAATCTGCTGAACTAACAAGGCCTTCGAATCAGTAGCTAACCAAGCCGTCCACAGAGAGGAAAGCCAGAGGGGGCCAATTAGGAAAGAAGAAGTTAAAGAAAAGAAAAAAGCCAAAGTGAAAGGTCCAGCGCAAAGTGAGTGACACGCCTGGAGAATGACAGCCGGGCAGGGTCTGCGGCTGGGGACACGGCCGCGCGGGCGACTGACAGGTGGGTCGGGCGCAGCGAAGGGAGCGGGTGCGGCGGGAGGGCCTCTCCGGGGGTAGTGCGGGCCGCGGCGGCGCCTCCCGAGCGGGGGCAGCAGAGGAGGGAGCCGAGCGCGAGCCGGGCGGGAGGCGGCTGCGGCAGGGGGAGGCGTGTGGCGGGCGCGCTGGCTCCCCTGCCGGCCTCGGTGCCACTCGCACGCCGGCCGCGCTCCGGGCTTCTCCTTTCCCTCCGACGCGCCGCGGCTGTCCAGACATTCCGACCTCCGGATCTGGAGAGCTCCCTGAGCCTGCCCGCAGAAATAAGTGAGGTGGGGCCAGGGTGGCCCCCGGGGCGCCCTGTGTCGCGAAGAAGCGCGGAAGAGGCCGGAGGATGAGCGGCTGAGGGCGACGCGGGCACTGACTCGAGTTGGGGCCACGACCGCGGGCAGCTGGCAACGCGATGAGCGAGTCCCCGGAGACGCCCTAGCCCGGTGCGCGCGCCGGGCGGAGCGCGCAGGTGGGGCTGGGCTCTCCGCGGTCCGCCCTGCGCGGGTCCCAACCGGCCCAGGATGGGCGCTGGCAACCCGGGTCCGCGCCCGCCTCTGCTGCCTCTGCGCCCGCCGCGAGCCCGGCGTCCGGCTCGCGCCCTGCACTCATGTATGTAGGTTGGGCGCCGGTCTTCAGGTCTAGGGTGCATGCTGGGGGTCCCTGCGCGGCCGGACGCGCCCCGGCTCTGTTCTGCCGCTCAGCGGCTCCGGAGGAACCCCCTCCCCCGCCTAAGTTTGTGAACGTGGGCGCTTCGCGCAGCGTTGAGGTCGGCGGGGACCCGGCAGGGGGTGAGCAGGGCCGGGCACGTCCGGAGCCCTCTGGGAGGAGGGCTGACGGGGAGGGGACAGACGCACCGGAGTGCGCAGAGTGGGGGCTTTCGGGGAGTGAGGCAGAGAGGCTGGATTGCCAACGTTCTGCGGCGTCTCAGGCTCTCCCGGCCCCTTTGGGCGGCAGAAACTTTGGAACCCAGAAAGGCTAGCGGGGAGGGTCTCGCCCCCACTATGCGCCCCGAAGCCCCAGCCTCACGCACTGCACACCTTGGTGCTGCCCGGGCGCTTCTGCTCCGCAGCCAGGACATTACAAGACTGAGCGCCGCGGCCGGCCACCTGGCTCCCGAAGCTCGGAGGGGCGGGCCGGCGGAGGAGCTGAAGCCCCGGGAATTCCCGATCCCGCGGTCTGGGAAGGGGCCGAGGGCATCCTTTCCTGCAGCGGGGCTCAGAGAGCGGGGAAGGGGCGTCTGCTCCCGGGACGGGAGGCTTTTAAGAAGTTGTTAGAAATGAATCCTGGAGTCCTAGAAGCTTTGTTTGACCTCCCCCCATTTTTCCCAGCACAAACCCCTAGAGCAAATGAGAAAGAGTTTCCCTCTTATCTTCCTGTACATTCGTCCTTCTCTAACTCCACTGCGGAATTCTCCATTTAATAACCTTCGGGAAATGTGGCCAGGACCTAAGGAGGGACACCCTGGGTGCCTGAATTACGTGGTTCCCAGCAGGGCTTTGAAGGGGGGCGCGGGCCCGGCTCGCTGCGTTCTCTGAGCGCCGCAAGCCACCCTTGGCCATCTCCAACACTCATCATGACTACATCAGAAACACGCCGGCCGGTGTCGTTCTTGGATTTCGCTTGCAATGTATTGTTCCACAATTTGCGATGTCTAAGAACCCCGGCCGTGCACCGACGCTGGGCATGCTGCCCCCGCCCCCGTCGCCCAGCTCGTTAATCTAGAGCGATGCCGGAGCCCGGGTGGGGGCCGCTGCGGGCCGGGACGCGCGCGGGCCGCGAGGCTCAGTTGTGCTGCTGTTCTCTCCGCAGGGACGGCGGCTCCCGGCTGGCGGCGGCGCGCCCCCGGGCTGTGAATGCGACTCGCCCCTCGGCCGCGCTCCCCGCCCGCCCGCCCGCCGGGACGTGGTAGGGGATGCCCAGCTCCACTGCGATGGCAGTTGGCGCGCTCTCCAGTTCCCTCCTGGTCACCTGCTGCCTGATGGTGGCTCTGTGCAGTCCGAGCATCCCGCTGGAGAAGCTGGCCCAGGCACCAGAGCAGCCTGGCCAGGAGAAGCGCGAGCACGCCTCTCGGGACGGCCCGGGGAGGGTGAACGAGCTCGGGCGCCCGGCGAGGGACGAGGGCGGCAGCGGCCGGGACTGGAAGAGCAAGAGCAGCCGTGGGCTCGCCGGCCGGGAGCCGTGGAGCAAGCTGAAGCAGGCCTGGGTCTCCCAGGGCGGGGGCGCCAAGGCCGGGGACCTACAGGCTCGGCCCCGCGGGGACACCCCGCAAGGGGAAGCCTTGGCCGCAGCCGCCCAGGACGCTATCGGCCCGGAACTCGCGCCCACGCCCGAGCCACCCGAGGAGTACGTGTACCCGGACTACCGCGGCAAGGGCTGCGTGGACGAGAGCGGCTTCGTGTACGCGATTGGGGAGAAGTTCGCGCCGGGCCCCTCGGCCTGCCCGTGCCTGTGCACCGAAGAGGGGCCGCTGTGCGCTCAGCCCGAGTGCCCGAGGCTACACCCGCGCTGCATCCACGTCGACACGAGCCAGTGCTGCCCGCAGTGCAAGGAGAGGAAGAACTACTGCGAGTTCCGGGGCAAGACTTATCAGACTTTGGAGGAGTTCGTGGTAAGAGGAGAACGCCCGCTGGGCGACTTTGCACGTTCCAGGAAGGGGTGTAACAGCTTTGGTTCTGTGGTCCACCACTTGGAAGAAGAGGTACTCTCTGGTCCTCAGAGGCGGAGAGCGCTGTGTTCACGCCCCTTTGACATGACCTCTCTTTTTCAGGGCAGAGGTAGTCCTTCCAAGAGCATTGTGGCCAATCCTTAGGGATTCCTTCGGTGTTCACTTTAAAAGGGCTTCACGAGGATGAAACCCATGGCACTGAAGGGAAGGGTCCCAACAGGTATCGGAGGGACTTTCAACATTAATGTACTGCTCCTAATTTGGGAATGTTGTCGGTGAAATGCTCAACCTGTTTTCAAACACAGGGTAATTTACGATGCCATTTGGGATATATTCTTCAGCTGATAGCTAATTAAGGGAGACTATTCATATAAATAAGCCATTTCCCTAGATTATGTGTTTAGGGTATCATGCAAATGTTCTAAAAAGAAAAAGAAAATATTTGTTTATTGGGTGTCAAATCATAGTGGATGGCGAAACCAACAAGTGCAGTTAATGGTTAAAAATTGTTTTGCTTTAGATGAGTAGTAGTAGTGTTAATAGCACCAGCCATCTCTCCAATGTCTACTGTGTGTCAGGATCCTGCTGCTTTTCATGTACATCAGTTAAATCTTATACCATGCTAGGGGGTGGGTTATTATCCCTTGTCTCCATTTTATGGAGAAGAGGGAACAGACGTAGAATATTCAAATAATGTGTTGAAGGCAGAGCAGCTATTAAGAAGCAGATTCATACGTCAAACTAAGAAGTTCTACTCCATAGCTCAGGTTTTTAACCCTTATACTCCACTAAAACTTTGGTTTGGGTGGAAGTGCTGCCCAGCATGCATGCACAGGTTCAAGGTAAAATCCCTGTCCGTGGGCTAGGAGCCTGAGAGAGACCTGCAGAGATGTTCAGTTATTCCAAACACCTGAAGGTAGGCTCAACCTATGGCCTGCCGGGACTTGGCCCATTGACTTGCCAGGCCGCAGCTGTCCTCTTCCCACCTGCAGAGGGCGCCGTGGAACGCGCAGCCCCTAAAGCAAAGCTTGGGGAAACAGGTAGGGAGCAGCTCTGCTGGAATACCCGTCCTGGAATTAGCCTGGGAGATCTGCTAATTCCCAGGATGTGAAGGCCATGTAGTTAATGACTTGTGGTAAAAACCCGGAAGAACAGATCTATATATAGCGTACAGAGTACGGAAAGGGCGCTGGAATTTAGAGTCAGGACGCATGGTCTTCTATTCTGGCTTTGCCACTAGCCAGCTGCGGGACTAGAATGAAAAACATGTCCCCTCTGGGTTTCTTTTCCCTTAGCTGTAAGATAAGGGGCCAGCTTCCTCTAGGCTCCCCTAGCAGAATATAGCTCCAGGCATACATTGCCGAAGTATTCACATTTGACTTCGGCCCTTGGGAGAAAGACAATTGAGAACTTCAAAATTTGAATTGGAGAAACTCTTTTGAACCAGACCCAGACCATACAAAATTAACTAAATCAGAAACGCTGCCCTCAAATGCTTCCTGCCTACGCTGCCCTCAAATGCTTCCTGCCTACGGTGGGAGGGTGGGGGTGGGGGGGTCTGGCAGATATGTTGCCAGATGTTTTGGGTGCAGTACAAAAGTGCACAGGCAGATGTGTCCAGGTAAAGGAACCTGTGCGTGTCACAAGAGCCCAGAGGAGGGGCCTTCCATTTTGGCCTGGAGCAGGGTCATAGACCTGGGCCCACTAGAACAATTCACTTAAGTTTTGAATTGGCAACACCATCGGCTCTTCTAAAGTCAAAGATAAGCAGTTGGTTTTTAATTAATTACTATTGTTGTTTGCATTGTTTGTAGTTCCATAGTAATTTGTTAGAAACGTCCTAAGAGGTAAACTGAGGAATTAGTAGCACTTTGATCTAGAAAGCCCAAATAGTTTACATTGCCCATTTATCTACGTGAGATCACAGGTAGAGGGAACAATTCAAACTTCTGTCTTAATAACTCATGCTAAGTGCTAGCAGCCATGAAGCTGCTTTTGTCTATGGAGGAGAGGGATCTCTTGTTTAATTCCTTGTGGCTACCTGTTTGGTAGTTGATAGGTCAAATGTGTTTTCAAACTGTGGATGGGAGATGATACTGACAAAAGGGAAATTGGAAAGATTACAATCTTAGGAAGAATTAAAATACCAGTAAAGCTATTTCTGGAGTATTAAGTGCATCCTCCATCTTCAAATGCCATTTCATTCTAAACTTTCATCACTAATTACCGGATGCTGGGATGGACACATGCTTGAATGTTGCAAAGTTGGTACACATTTTTAATTATATGCCTGTTCCTATAATATGTCAACTGCATAAAGATTTGATAGTGTTCTATCATGTTTGTGCATTTCAGTTAGTATCAGGAATATTTCTAGGCATTACCCTGATTTATTGTGGCCTTGTGCAAGCCATTTATTGTCTCCGTTTTTGTTTCCATCAATGTACAAAAAAGAAAGGAATGCTTCTTTGGAGAGTGTTGAAAAGATGAATGTAGAATGGTGTAGGGTTAGTTGTGAGTCCACAGGGTTCGTGGGTTGCAGTAATGGAGATTTGTCATGATGCTGAGTACCAGGGCACAGAAATTGTTAACATGCCTGCTCTGGGTATTCTAGGTTTCACAGAGAGATAAATTGTAGTCTGCAGTTTGCATAGCACAAAGTACATAGCAAATGAAAAAGGAAAGCATTTCCATCTGAAGTGCTTTGCACTTCTCTGAAGAAAATGTAATTCAAATGGAGATTGTGGTACAGTCAGGTCATGCCTGGAACACTGTTTGCTTTAGCAAGGAAGGAAGTGAAAGTGAGATTACTTGGGCCTCAGTCCCTGTAAGATGTATAGGTCCTTTAACAGTTTATTCTCTGCTTCCAGAGAGAAAAAGAGAGATGGCGGGGGCAGGGAGTTGGGGGGAAGAGAAAGAGAAAGTTACTAGTTGTTGATGGAGGCTGGACCCTCTTTGAGCAGTAGGTTAACCCCAGAGCCTGTGCAAGGCATTTGGCTCCTTCAGGAGTGCTGTTTTCTCCCTGTCTTCATAGGCTTCTCTTTCGTTGGGCGTATTTTCTTGCTGCCTTCTCTACTCAGTTTTCTGCATATTCCAAACCTGTTTTTTCCCTTCCCTCTGTACTCTTTTACCTCATTAAAACTTCCACTCCTTAGAGCCTGTTTGATCTCAGCTAGATACTGGTGAAAGATCTCACTGATTCCACAAAATACCATTAAGCTGCTAATAATAATGAGAGTAATGTGTTCATTCCTCCGGGGATGGTTGTAATTTAATTTGTACATCCAAATAAAAACATAGTTAATAGTAGAATTTTCTCCACTGCCTCTCAAATTATACCAGCTGTCTTTTTCTCTTTGACTTATACCAGCAGGGATCCAACTTTGAATAAAGAAGCTTGTCTATTGGCCTATATGTATATTTATTTATTTATTTTAGTAAATGAATGATATTTTCAACTGTTTTCTGCTTCCTACAGTATATTAGTCTGCTAGGGCTGCCAAAGCAAAGTACCACAGACCGGGTGGTTTAAACAGTAATTTATTGTCTTGGAATAAATCTGCAAGTCCAAGATTTCCAGACTTCCAGATTTCCAAGTGATCTGGAAGTCCAAGATCAAGGTGTCAGCAGAGCTCATTTCGTCTGAGGCTTCTCTCCTTGCCTTGCAGATGTCCATCTTCTCCTGGTTTTCTCATGGTGTTCCCTCTGCATCTGTCTATGTCTACCTCTCTTCTTCTCATATTGGATTGGGGCCTGCTCTAACAACCTCATTTTAACTTAATTGCCTCTTTAAAGATCTTGTCTCCAGTCATATTCTGAGCTACTAGGGTAAGAACTTCAAAATTTGAATTGTAGAAGCACACAGTTTATCCCAAAATATAGTGTCAATGACCAGAACTGATTTCATAAAACAGGCCTAACGAGGTGGTAACAGCGGGGTATGTGAGGATGCATCAGCACGCATCCTGGGAAAGCAATGCTTATAAAGAAGGCACAGAAGGAGTGGTGATGAAGTGTATGCCAATGAACATTAACTGAGGGGCTTATATTGACCATTCTGATTCTGTGTCCATTCCATTCTGAATGTCACTTTAGGAGTTCTTTTACTTATGTCAATGGGTCCTTGTATCACAGAAAACTAGAAGGTGACCAACGGTAGGGAGGGGGGCTACACTGAGCAGATGTAAATTTTACCTCAGTGACCATGTGATTTGTTCAGAAGCAAATCACATTTGAAATATGTTAATTTAAAAAATCATTCTATTTTGATCAGCAAGTTGTTTTCATCATGGGAATCTTGGTCCCCTGGAGGGGGAGTCTGTGATGATGGAAAGGGGAGTCTGCAAGCTTATTTCATGTTTTATAGAACCTACTAGGATTTTTGTGACTCTGAAATAGGGCTATACAGGATAACTAAAACTCACATTTCTTTGCTTTTGGTAGGTTTGATATCAGCCCAGTGTGTCAACACTGGTTATCACAGCTGATCAGGAGCTCTGATTGGCAATTGTATAAGTCTTCAAAGAAAAAGGGAAGATGAATTATTAATAAATGAAGCTTACACTAGACTGTCTTTCAAAGCATGAGAACTGTTGAGAGAGAGATAACTGGAAAGGGTACTTGTAGGTAAAATGATTTGGGACCACTGAGTTAAACCAAATCCTCTCTGACTGCTTCCATATCTGACTTGCCATTAACTCCACTGCAAAATTGTATTTCTAGGTTGTTATTAATTAAAAAAAAAAACTAACATGAAATTTGGAATCAAAACCTCCATCTAAATAGATCTGTATTACAATTGTGAGAAGGTGCCAATAAAGAGAAACCCACAATTATTCATACTTTTCAATCTAATCGTATTTATATTCTTTTGGCTGATGCTGCTTGACTGAAAACAATGCTTTTATTATCTACCTTCACTAAGTAAAATGAGTCAATCTGTGTTCTTTTCTGCAAGTCAGGCTAATGCATGTACTGTTGATGTCTCTGAGCTTGTTTTGTTTCTGAGTGAGATTTTGTAAATTCTAGACTTCTCAGTTTTTGTTTTTTTTTTTAAAGAGGGAGTCTATATGCCATATCTAGACTCTTCAGAGGTATTCCCAACTCAGCTGGGGGAAAACACAGCTTTAAAAACTGCTCATTTGCATGCTCCACAAAATATCTGATATGTAAGTATGATGGAATTAGCACCATAACATTTGGCCTTTTACAATGGACAGAAGGGAATCAATATTTATCTAGTGCCAATATTTTTTATACATTGGCTTTTCTGGAGTTATCTACACAACAGACTAATGAGTTGGTGGTATTTTCTTTATTTTAAAGGAGAGAAAACTAAGGTCCAAAAAAGTTAAGTTACTTGATCAAGGTCATAGAGTTAGTAAATGGTAAAGACAGGATTTGAATGCTACTGTGTCGGACTCTGAAAATCACGCATAATGTCTTCATGACCATATGGTGATGAAGTGGCATTTTGTGTGTGCTGGAGAACATTTCGGGTACTTGGATAAAGGAAAAGTCATACAGGCCCAGAGTACCTTGCCCACATGTATGTCCAATACACGTTTGATCCACTTGGCTAAGTATTTATTTACATGGATTTATGTCATATTTGACTCAGACGTCTGATGGACAAAATAAATGTCTTGTCCTTCAAAGTATGAAGTCTTGAGTCATAATGAGAATAAAAGCACGTAGTCCCAGGATTTCCCTGAGGGAAAAGGGAAATGAGTACAGGGGGCAGTGGAAAGAAGATTAGATCCCAAGAGGCGAGTGGGACTCCAGGGATTACCAGACCCATGTGGGTAACAGGTGTCCTGAGAGCAAGATCTTGTTCTAGGAGGTATTCTGTTTGGCTCACAGCATATAAAACATTTGTTTACTAGTGCCAATATTTGACAAATGAGAGGTTCATATAAATTCACAGATTGCCTAATTCTTACAAAAATGAAATGATTCCCAGATAGCACCATCTGCCAGAGCTGGGCAGGGCTGCTCCTTTGGGAGGGCATTTGCTTTCCAGCTGACCACACCCCTACTCGGCAGATGTGGGATTCACCCATGCTCCTGTAAATACAAGACTTTTAAAAGCCTCTTGTTCACAGGCAGTGAAAAGTCAGGGCCCCCTTCAAAATCATACAGCCAGTTGATATTGGAAAGAGGTTTAGGAAAGTAGGTCCCATGTTCTCCAGTCCTTCCCTCTTTAGTTCTGGTGGAGAATCAGCTTCTGGGACCTTATCATCTGAACACGGCAATGTGAACCGGGTTCTGTTTTATCCAGTGCTTCCCTGGACAACTTTCAGAGCTTTCTTTTCTAGTGGTTAAAAAAAAAATGGATAATGAAGCCTGGTGTGGTGACTCATGCCTGTAATCCTAGCACTTTGGGAGACTGAGGTGGGAAGATCACTCGAGTCCAGGAGTTCGAGACCAGCCTAGGCAACATAATGAGCCCCCATCACTACAAAAAAAAAAATTCAAAAAAAAAAAAAAAAAAAAAAGGACAGACACGTTGGTGCTCACCTTACTTGAGAGGCTGAGGCAGGATGATGGCTTGAGCCCAAGAATTTGAGGCTGCAGTGAGTCGTGATTGGGCCACTGCATTCCAACCTGGACAACGGTGTGAGACCCCATCTTAAAAAGTAAAAAAGAAAGGAAAAAAAAGTGGATAGTAGTTTGCATTTCTCTCCCATTATAAGAAGTAAATAAGATGTATGTGAAAGCAATTTGAACCTGTAAAGCTCTGAATAAAGTTGATGTGGTTATTTAGACAAGTTCTGTGGAGGGTGCAGCTCAGGCGGAGGTGGCCACGCCCTGGTCCAGATTCCGGTCTGTAGGAAGACTCTTGTAGACCCTTCAATCATTAGGGACTGACTCTGTGGAGCTGTTTTTCTGTAAAGCATTACCTCCTCAGATGGTATCTCTGAATCTGATAAGTTCTAACAGAAAAATTATTCTTATATTTATTTCAAAATATTTCGGACAACATGTGTGCCAGGCCCTGAGCTGGATCCTGGAGATATGACGGAAGCAAATGGTCCCCTCCAGGAGACAGGCAGCAGTACTGTGGTGTGTGAGGCACTGTGAGAACTTGGGTCGGGGGTCAAGGAGGCACACAGTGAGAAGCCACTCTTATTATTACTAGACTCCATTGTTGTTGATGGCTTGTTTATAAACGACAGGGGAATCCTGGGCCAGATGTTCTAGGGAAAAGAAAAGAGTTTGTATTAAATGTAACAACTGTGAGTTTGCGTGAAGGATGTGGCTTCCCACCCAGGCCTACCTACCCTGTAACCATCCTTCATGGTACTTTTCTGACCACGTAGCTGGAAATCCTTCTTGCTGCCTCTCTGTTCCAAGGCTGAAATCCTGCCAGCTGGATCGTACTTCTCATTCTATTTCTGTCGGGCACTGGGGTGCGGCCAGGACATAGACTGCCTTTCAAATCTGTGGAAAAGGATGATGTCAGGCCTCTGCTGAGGGCTCTGTGAGTTCTCTCAGAAGCCTTAGGCCTGTGAAAAAGCGTAGAGATGGAAAATTAAAACTCCATGGCCAGGCACAGTGGCTCATGCCTGTAATCCCAGCAGTTTGGGAGGCCAAAGTGGGAGGATCACTTGAGCCCTTGAACCCAGGAGTTTAAGACCAGCCTGTGCAACATAGTGAGACCCTGTCTCAAAAAGGAAGGAAGGAAGGAAGGAAGGAAGGAAGGAAGGAAGGAAGGAAGGAAGGAGGGAGGGAAGGAGGGAAGGAGAAAAGGAGGGAAGGAGGGAAGGAGCGGGGGAGGGAGGGGGGAGGAGGGAGGGAGGGAGGGAAAGTTAAAATGCCAGGTGGCTCTGCACAAGTATGCAAGTATAGTAGAAGTGATGGTGCTTTAAACATGAGACTACTCCTTCCTTTTCCTTTCCTGGGAATATGGAGAACAGCCTAACAACTCACCTTCTACAAAATCCCTGAAATCCTGGGTATCATATAAAACACACATTTTTAAAAGAAAAATCTTATTTGTATAAATGATGGAGCGCAAGTGTAACTTTGTTACAGGGATACACTGCGTAGTGGTAAAGGAAGAGCTTCTAGTGTAGTTATCACTGGAATAATGTACACTGTATCTATTAAGTGATCGCTCATTATCTACTCCCTCCCCATCCCTGACACCCTTCTGAGCCTCCATGGTCTATCATTCCACATTCTACATCCATTTTTAAAAGGACAGCTGATGTGACAAGAAAGCAAGAGAAATTAATTTCTAAAGATGGAGTTGGAATCCATAGAGCAAAGTGCACCTTGAAGTGGTGGCTGTCTGGGAGCATCTGTGGATCTTGGGGCCTGGGCCCTTGGCACTCATGACCAATTATTGCCAGATTGGGGCATGTGATGAGTTCAGGTCCGCAAGTAGAGAGAATCAGATCAGGATCTATCTTATAAAGCCAGGGACCCAAGAACGTGTACTGCAATGGAACAATATAGGCAGACATCTCTCAATGGGCCTTGGCTCTGTCCAGAAGAGAAAGAAATGTTTAAGTTTTCCCCGAATCATTGCCATTTGTAGTAGGCTCGCCCTCTTAGGGATGCGGAGCCTAATTCATGTTTCCCCGTGTGCTCTGAAAAATCTAAATGGAATATATTCTTTTCAAGGGATTGACGGGTATCTGACCTAAACACACACACACGGGGGGGGGATGCACCCTTCACCCAGGCCGCAAAAAATTCCCACAAATAGTGTTCCAAGGAATGTGACCTCAAAATAACAATTACTCACAAGAAGAAAGGGCATTGTAAGTCAGAAAGAAATGACATAGCCTCATTTACATATATATAAATAAAATGCTGGAATAAAATGCATGGGTAAAGAACAGAAATATATCTCAAATACTAATCAGCATTGAATACAGATCAAATAAAACTTGCATAAGTGAATGATACTTTAATGAATGATATAAATCCCATGGAATTAATATTCAATGGGAGGGATTAACAGTCATAGACTAGCTGCAGATTGAGATATAATTAGCAAGCCAGCACACAGATCTGAAGAAGTTAACTAGTATGAAACATAGACATATAGATGGAACACAGGAAAGAGGTGTTTCGATACACAGAGGATAGAGTGAGAAGATCTACCACACATCTGCTTAGAATTCTGATAAGAGATTGTAGAGAATGGGAGAAATTAAAGACATCTATTTTCTGATTCAGGAAACCCAGTGAATCTAAAGAAAGATAAATAAAAATATATTCACACCCAGCCATATTGTAGAGACTGCAGAACACCAAAGGCAAAATAAAGATGTTCAGAGCAACCAGAAGAGAAGACATTACCTCCAGAATAACAGTGAGTGGGCTGACAGCAGATATCTGGTCAACAGAAAACACAGCACAATAGGAGAATATTTTTAAATAAGAGAGAAACAGGTGTTAATCTGATTTATGTGTCCAACAAAATTGTCCTTCAGGAATGAGCCTAAAGAAGGATAGTTTATACAATAGAGAGCTGCCCACCAAAAAATACTTATTAGAAGAACTTTAAAATGGAGTCTAAAGGATGAAATTTAGGAAGAAGGAAAATGATCCCAGAAGCATAGTCAAAGAATCAAGAAGGAGTGGATAAAACTTACTGTTTACTAAGCTGTAGATCAGTGGCGCTCTGCTGGGGGCAACATTGCCTGCCTTCCTCTAGGAGACATTTGCAAGGGGTTTGTTACCTGGGTATATTGTGTGATGATGAGGTTCGGTGTAAGAATGATCACATCACTCAGGTACAGAACATAGTACACAAGAACATAGTTTTTAACCCTTGCCCACCTCCCTCGCCCCTCTCATAGTCCCCAGTGTCTGTTGTTCCCATCTTTGGGTACATGAGTGTTCAATGTTTAGCTTCCACTTATGAATGAAAACATGGTATTTGGTTTTCTGTTCCTGCATTAATTCACCTAAGGTAATGCCACCCAACTGCATCCATGTTGCTGCAAACGACATGATTTCATTATGTTTTTATGACTATGTAGTATTCCACGGTGTATATGTACCACATTTTCTTTATCCAATCCACCATTGATGGACACCTAAGTTGATTTCATGTCTTTGCCGTTGTGAATAGTGCTGCAATGAACATAGGACTGCATGTGTCATTTTGGTAGAATGATTTATTTTCCTTTGGGTATATACCCAGGTATGGGATTCCTGGGTAAAATTGTAGCTCCGATTTAAGTGCTTTGAGGAATCTCCAACTACTTTCTGCAGGGGCTGAACTAATTTACATTCCTGCAACAGTGTGCTAGTGTTCCCTTTTCTCTGCAGCCTCACCAGCATCTGTTATTTTGTGACCTTTTAATGATAGCCATTCTGACTGGTGTGAGATGATACCTCATTGTGATTATGATTTGCATTTCTCTGATGATCAGTGGTGTTGAGCATGTTATCACATGCTTGTTGGTCGCTTGTATGTCTAATTTTAAGAAGTGTCTGTTCATGTCTCTTGCCCACTTTTTAATAGAGTTATTTGGTTTTGGCTTGTTGATTTGTTTAAATTCCACATAGATGGTGGACCTTTGTTGGATGCATAATTTGCAGATATTTTCTCCCATTCCGTAGATTGTCTGTTTACTCTGTTGATAGATATTTTACTGTGCAGAAGCTCTTTAAATATTTTTAGAAAGCAGGTACTGGGAACCAGCTCAGCTTTAGGCCAAATCATCAAGTTGGTGAACACTTCAAAGGCACCCCAGCTGGCCAGAACTGCCCACTACCAAGCTCTACTCAGCCATGGGCAATTTTTCCTGCCTTTCCTGTAATGAAGGTCAGAATGCTTGGAAGTGATATTCCCTCCCTAGTGCCCTCTGTGCCCTTAGGGCAATAGGCCTATCAGAAATAGATAGTACTTTCAACTATACAAACAGATCGGCCCTTCTGTATGTATCTTTGCTTTCCTTGTGTCTAGCTTTAAAAACAATTCTTATTTATGTTACTTTCAAATTCTGTGTGCTTTGAAAAAAGATAGCTCCGTATTTTTGTTTTAGGCAGCTTGAAACAAATGAAATATAATAAAATTAATTTCAAGTAAGTCACTATTCTTATTAATTCTTCTTGATGTGCCAGGAGCTAAATCTCCCCACCTGGTATCACTGTGGCACTGTTGACAACTATGCCCTAGGGACCTGGAGGGACACCAGCCCCACCCGTGGAGAGGCTGGGATGTGCAGGGAGCCTGCAGGTGGCCGGATGCTCACCTTCCTTTGTCGTGTGGGGCAGAACTGCCCCGAGCACCTTTACCTCCGCTCGCTGTGGTTTTGCTGCATCACACACACAAATGTCAGGAGTGGGTAGGTTGAAAAAGAAGACGGCTTTTGACAAAACTGCTGCTGCGGCCTGGACAAGAGAAGCAGGAGAGACAGGCAGCTGAGGGCTACACTGTGCTGTAAGGTCAGCTTCCCAGCTCGGGGTAACCTCCCACTGGTAGCAGAGTTCCTGTCTGGGTTCTCAGTGCCCTCCAGGAAGCCAAGAAAATCAGCTCATCTTGCTTCTGGGTAACATCAAGGGATAACAGATATCATTTAATGGTCAGATCTCAGGGACCGTTGCGCCATATGTCTGAGTGCAGAGTCCCTTTTCTGTGTGAGTGCGCACTGCTGTGTCTTCTCCACCAGCGCTTAAAACGCCGTGGAAAGGGATTTCATTAACTGGAGAAACCGCAGTGGGTGTCCCGTTCTAATTTCAGCCTACTTTTGAGGAGGCTTAGCTTCAAGAAGAGGTTCAGGGCCAGCAATGGGAGCCCACAGTGCCTGTCCACTCCTGGCTCATGCTGTGGCCCAGCACTTTCTGGGTAATTGGCAGCTGATGTGCTGAAGGAGCTTTAACGAGACAGGCAGGCCCTGACTTCAGACGCTGTCCAGTCGGGCATCCATGTGGGTCACTTTACAGCTGGGGGTGCGAGCGCTGCTGCTGGAACCAAGCCAGCTGCGGGCAAAGGCAGACTGATGGGCACCTTGGTCATCTCCACTTCCTACTCAGGGTGCGCGTGGTCACTGCCATCTCAAATAAAGAATGCCAAATGGGAGCAGTGTAGTTCTGTTTTCTCCTGCCCTGTGTGTGTGTGTGTGTGTATGTGAGAATGTGTGTGTGAGTGTGTATGTGAGACGGTGTGTGCAAGTGTGGGTATGTGTGTGTGAGAGTGTGTGTGAGTGCAGGTGCATCTGAGAGTGTGGATGTGTGCATATGAGACTGTGTGCGAGAAGGTGTGTGGGTGTGTGGTGTATGTGTGTGTGTGGGTGTGTGTGAGACTGTGTGCAAGTGTGGGTATGTGTGTGTGAGACTGTGTGTAAGTGCAAGTGCATCTGAGAGTGTGGATGTGTGCATATGAGACTGTGTGTGTGTGAGAAGGTGTGTGGGTGTGGTGTGAGTGTGTGGGGGGTGAGTGTGTGTGTGTGAGACAGTGTGTGCAAGTGTGGGTATGTGTGAGTGGGTGTGTCTGAGTGTGTGCATGTGGATGAGAGTCTGTGTGTGTGAGAGGGTGTGTGGGTGTGTGGTGTGTGTGGATGTGTGGGTGGAGTGTGTGAGTGTGGGTGGGTGTGAGAGAAAGCCTGTGTGAGTGTGTGTGGGTGTGGGGTGTGAGAGGATGTGTGGGTGTGGGTTGGGTGTGGATGTGAGTTTGTGAATGTGGGTGTGTGAGAATATGGGGTGTGAGAGGGTGTGTGGGTGTGGGGTGTGTGTGGATGTGTGGGTGGACTGTGGTAGTATGGGTGGGTATGAGAGAGCATGTGTGAGTGTGTGTGGGTGTGGGGTGTGAGGGTGTGTGGGTGTGGGGTGGGTGTGGATGTAAGTTTGTGAATGTGGGTGAGAATGTGGGGTTTGAGAGGATGTGTAGGTGTGGGGTGTGTGTGTGAGTATAGCTGTGTGGATGTGAGTCTGTGAGTGTGGGTGTATGTGTGAGTGTGTGTGTGAGTGTGGGTATAGGTGTGTGAGAGTATGTGGCTGCATGTGTGTGAGTGAGAGTGTGGGTGGGTGTGAGCATGAAGTAGGCATAGTGATTTCATTGCATTAAAATTTCCCCCCATTTGCCACAGACCCCACCACTCCCTATTACACACCGAGTCCACAGCCTCATTTTCTTACTTGACTGGTACCTGAAGTAATTTGAATCTGTCATCCCTGAGAGAACTAATCCCCATGTCACACCTGTCTTTTAAAAGTCTATTCTTAGGAAGACGTAATTATAGTCATTTATATATTAAGTGAAAATTAAACTCTCTGTTTTTTCTCCCAAGGATTACTTAGCTTTAATCCTTTAATTCTAAAACAAAAGCGTTTTCATCTTCCAATGTTTTTAAAGAAGAGAATTTCTTTCAAAATTTGTCAGAGAACCTTCTTCTCTCCTCAAATAGGTGGTCAGATGCGTTGACATTACTTTCCTTTTCTTACGGGCTTGATTTAGGAATCTATAAATAAGCCAATTATTTACTAAATAATTCTACAAACATTTCAGCATCGCCCATGCTCCCCAGGTGGGAAGTGAGAGGCCGCTCCCTGCACTGGCCCTGGCGATCCAGGTGCTCCTAAGGCCCCTTGGCTCCTTGCAGAGGCAGGGATGCAGGCGGCAGCACGTTTGGCTGCATCCTTTCTGAGTGTGTATCAGTTAGGCAGGCTGGCAGATTCCAGACTGCCCATCCGGTCTGGACCATCAGCAAAGAAGGTGGTGTTCCTCATTCTCCTCCTAGCTGTTCTTCTGTTTACAACCAAATAAATACGTAGTGTAAACACTGCCACTAGTTTTTCCCCACGTAATTGACCTACCAAGTTCCTGTTGATCTGTATTAATCTGAGGGAATTATTCAGGAGAGAATTTAAAAGACGTTAGTAGACAAGGGCCTTGCCTGAAACTAAAACCATAAAGAAGGAAAAATTGGGTGTGGGGCCTGAGAAGAAAGCTGTATTGCCTCGGATTGTCAGGCTGTTATATTCTTAATGTGACGTGTGGTATGTGGAGTTGTCTTCTTCTCAAGACTCAGAAACTGACAGCCTCTGGGGACAGTTCTTAATTAAATCCCTTTGTGTGCAGATCTGTTCTCTGACAGAGAGTGGAAAAACAAAGAGAACAGAAAAAAAATTCTTTTCTGAATGGCACAGGCAGCAGCGTCTCTGTCCTTAGTTTCTGTTGCTATAATACTTGTGTTGGAGGCTGGCAGGTAGCTTGTGGATCAACTTCACTCAACGTTAGAATTAGCTCTGTTTTTGAGGGGAAAGTATAGAGGGGCAGCGAGCTGAGTGGTGAGCCTTTCTGTGCCTGCCTGGATTGATGAAGGGACATCATGAGGCAGGGCACCTGCCAGCCCTCAGGGGGTCGGGGACTCAGACTGCTGGGCCAGTGCCTCTAGCAGGCAAGGGCCCTTCTGTTTGTCAAGTTTAGAGGGAGAACTTGGCCATGTCCTGTGCTAGTTTGATAAGACAGTTTCAGGAAAGAAACCTGAAGAAGGATAGGGGAGAGGTTTAGCTGCAGGTGACTGCTGAAAGGCTGACATCGTGTTCCAGGTTTCTTACAGGTTGTGAGGACGGCTGACAGGTGCAGGCAGGAATCCACTTGTGCTCCAGGATTCCTGTGAATTCTGAGTACTTATTGATGAAGATTTTCTATCAGTGGCCCTGTAGTATGACCAGACTTGAGTTCAGGCAGCAGCCTGACTCGACATGCCACCAGACCTGTGGGTGTGTTTTCACTCCATCAAAAGCGGAGTTGAAAGGAATCACATCAGCATTTTCCTCCAGCTCTGAAATCACACAGTTCCAGGTTATCAGAAGCTAGGAAGACTTCATCGTTTAAATGGAAGGGACTTCGTGACTTGCCTCTGTGTGCACCCGAAGAGTGTGAGCTGGAAACAGGTTTTCATAAATTGGGCAGCTACACAAGGCACTTTCGCCATCTGGTGACAGAACTGTGACAATGATTTTGGGAGGCTGCTGGTCCTAGGCTACACAAAGAGACTGCTTTTTCGTTCATGCCTCTGGCCACTGACTTCTTAATCTGAGGTCATCCAAATAATCATGTAACAAGGTCAAAATGAATACAGCAAAAGTCGGATGAGACAGGGAGGTCCTCTTAGTTTAGAACATCACTTTTCCTTCCAGGGCTCCCAACATTTGCTGATGGCTGAAAACAGCTGTTCTTATCAACCTAAAGTTTCTAAGTCTCCTTTGGGATATCTCAGCCTTTTGGACAGTTAGGAATCTGATCACTTCTGGGTGGTTACTCAGAAGTGATCAGATTCCTAACTGTCCAAAAGGCTGGGATATCCCAAAAGATTTTCAGGAGTTATCTCCCAAACCTAGGACCATATTTCTGAGTGCCCCCTCCACCAGCTGCAGGCTGACTCAAGCCAGGGTGGTGGCATCTGACCTCAGCTTCACCCTCGTTCCATCCTCCTGCCTCAGTTCCTTCTTTCCAGACCAGAAGATGCTTCTCCTTCCTCTGTTAAACATTCTTTCATTCTTCCCACTCCGTGATTGAACCTCCAGACTTTGGCTCTCAGTCTGTAATAATCCAGCTCAAGAAGTACTGATAACGGCCACTTTCTTCCTGAAAAGCCTGGCCCTCGTGATTCTTTAAAAGCCCAGTAATTATGTAGTTACTTGTTCTAGTTACTTGTGTCTGCTCTCTAGAAAACCAAGATTTAGCCTCTTTGCGTAGATGCAATTGTGGAAGGACCAAAGGGAAACACTGGTGAGAAAGAAATATACAGGCATCACTCCAAAATACTGTCCTTCTCTCTTTGCCATGACTACTAGCACATTTGGCCCTCCACATTCACAGATACCACATATGCAGGGTCACCTGGAAGGGACCTGAGCATCCTTGAATTTTAGTATCCGAGTAGTTTCCCAGAATCAATCCCCCACAGATACCAGTGAATGACTGTAATTCACCCTTGTGGGGTGTCCATCGTAAGCCACTCACCACTCTGAGTACTTTGCCAACAGTAATTTAACCATCTTCATTTTGCAGATAAAAAGACTGAGGCACAGGTTTCAGATAACCTGCTCAAGGTCCCATGGTTAATCAGGGGCAGCACTGGGCTTGACCCAGTCTGATTGTCATCTCCCGTCGTGCACATTTACACTGCACTAGACACCTTTGATTTTGCACTCATGTGACCAGGCAGTGACTGTGAGGATTGGTGCCCTGCTGGGTTCCACAGGTAGCTTCCTCCTTCCCCTTTTTAACATGAGAACGCAGAAGCTCAGGAAGGTAAAGGGAATGACTGGAGATAGCGCAGTCCAGCTCTAGAGCTGCGTTTCCTCCTGAGAATCACTATACTCTCCCACATATGGCTGTCATTCCTACTGTTTCATGGGCTACCCTTCCAACCCTTGCTCTGGAAACCTCCTGTCCTGGCGGCCAAGAGGCCTCTCCGTCCGCACTATGTCCAGCTTTGTGTTTTCCCTTGGGCTTGGCTGGAACAGACTGAAGCCAGAGCCACTGCACAGCCACCTCCCTGGGGAAGCCTCATGAGGTTTCAGTGGGAGAAGGGAACATGGGATTCCTCCTGTGTGTCTCCTCCTGGAACTGTGATGTCAGGTGGTCAGGGGCTCGCCTGTGGCTACAGGACGGGCTGAGGAGTGAGGTCCAGGACCGAGCTTCCCACCTCTCATGGCCTACCTGGGTCTCTGGGAGAACCCTCATGCTTATTCCTTTACGGTTAAGGTGCCTGGTAGCCGCTCCCAGAGGCCCTGACAGAACTTTAAATTGTGTTAGCGATCCCACTTCCTGTCTGCTTTCTCATGGAAGAGCTGCAGCCCAGTAAAGCATCACTAACATCCTCCATCAGATGGCTACTGGTTGGGAATGATCAGTGAGATCTGGAAGATTTCTTGGCATTTTTCAGGTACTTCATAAATGTCCTTTGATGTGGAACGAATTGATATCTCAGAATTTTTTAAAATTTGTGTTTAAAATATGTCAAATATGCCTAAATATTATGCAAATTCTGTCCAGGCACCACGGATGCCACTTTTTTTTTGTCACATTTGTTTCTAACCTTTTTATTTTTTGAGATGAAGTCTGGCTGTCTCACCCAGGCTGGAGTGCAGTGGTGCAATCTCGGCTCACTGCAACCTCTACCTCCTGAGTTCAAGCGATTCTTCTGCCTCAGCCTCCCAAGTAGCTGGGACTACAGACGCACCACCATGCCTGGCTAATTTTTGTATTTTTAGTAGAGACAGGGTCTAACCCTCTTTTTTAATGAAATGAAAGTGTACAGATGGAAACAAACTTGCCCTCTCATTCATCCCATCCCCTCCCTTTCCTTTCTCTTCAGAAGGACCATTGCAGTGAAGTTGCTGCATACACTCCAGCACTGATTTTCTTATTGTATTCATGAGCCTGTATCTGTAAGCAACACCTATTTTGACATGTGTTTTCAAAGATTGACATTGATAGGAGTGACACAATACGAGATATATTCTTTTGCAACTATTTTTTCCTGTTTATGTTTTTGAGATTTCTCTGTATTGTGTCAGGCATATTTGTTCATTAATTTATAACTGCTGTCCATTATTCCATCTGATTAACACCACAATGTGTTTATCCACTCTCTTCATGGTCAATTGTTTTTAACTTATTTCTGTTGCAAACTGTTAGGACTTTAGATCTTTGATAGATAGCACATAAATAGCATGCATTGTTTCACTTTGAAGTCACTCACCAACTGAGAAGTGATACAGAGACCAAGATCAGCATCCTGGGCTGGGAAGTACAGCCAGCTGGACCACACATTGCTGGTAGACCAGGGGCATTTCTGAACCTCAGCAGTCTGAGCAACTCAGAGCCCACCTGTGGGGGATCTGCAAGGTTTCTGAAAGGAGGGCATAAATGCGCTCATCCTGCAGACCAACCGACACCAAAGAGCTAATCAGAGGGGCTGAGCAGAGCTGGCTGCAGCTTTTCTTTGAATGCCTCCTCCCTGAGAGACATAACTGAACACTGTTCACTGTTCAGAGCAAGAATTTCTCTCACTCCTGAACCTCCATCGTAACCTCGTATATATCCTGAACCAAAGTCCTTTTGCCCATTTGCATGCCAGCAAATCTAAGAACTCTGGTTCCCTTTCTCTTTGTCAAGACCTGATGTTACCAGACATTCTTTTCATGCAACTCGAATGCGCATGAAATACTTTCATTTGGTTTGCATTTTTCTGATTTTTAATGAGATCAAACTTTTTTTATACATTAGTTGATCATTCAGATTTTCTTCTTTTGCCACTTAACAGAGCATTCACGGTTGAGGACATAGAGACATAGCAATGTTAAGTGCTTGCCCAAGCTTACACCAATAAATACGTTAGAGTTTGCATCCATATCTGTTAGCTGCACTGTATTTGGCCCTTGTAATAGACAGGGTATGAGCTCAGCAGGCAGGTATGTATGGGTGCTGGACCCAGAAGCTTGAGAAAGAAATATTGCATGTTGGTTATTGTAGATCCAAGTTGGTCTTGTCTTATGGTGCAAGGACCCTGAGCACAGGATATTCATCACCTCTTTCCACATTCCCCAGGGTATACAGGGTGTAATCCTAATGCCTTCCCTCTCCACCTGCCCAGTCTGATCCACGGATTCACTTCTTCATTGTAGTTCAGTTTGGCTAGCCTAGAATGTGCAGCAACCTTTGGGCACATCTCCATCCTCATCCTCTTGTCTACATGCTCCTCTTCCCTTTTCTACCTGTCCCAATCTTTCCCACTTGACTTATCATATTCCAGATTCTTCACTGCCAAATCATTCCAACCCGAAGTGACAGCATTGCCTTTAAAACTCTCAATATGCATATAGCTCAGTTAGCACCCAACATTTTGAGCCATTTTGTTAGTTTCTCTTCCATATATTTACATCTTATCTCCCTAACCAGACTGAGCATTTGAGGTGAGTGGCTTGTGTATTTCTTTATATCTCTCCTTGAGAACATAAAATTTGGTGCTGTAGTAAGCCTATGCTATTGGTCAAGAGTAGGATGGCTGGGTGGTTGATGTGATTTGGGGGGGACCGGTTCTTTGTATTGTTGCCCCAGGTCCCATGTGTATGTAATTTCTAATCAGCAAGATGGATGTGTATCTTTCATATTTGAATTTGAAAATTTTTGTCAATTGCATAAGTATGAATCTTCAATTATTCATTATACATTTTTAGCTGTTTAAAGAAGACATCAACAGAGGGAGTAGAGCAGAGAGTTAGACGTATGGAGTAGGTGGAGTGTGACGTGCAGCTGTATGTGCCCTGGGTTCGGAACTGGAATCAGGACTTTGAAGTTCTGCTTTCTGACCTCAGGCTTTGCATTTACTCAGTTTCCTCACGCACTATTGGCCCCTTCCTTAAAGTCACTACTTTAGCATCTACACCTTCTATTCCCTTTGTGTATTACATGTGTAATTCAAATCACGATCCCTCTCAATAGAAAGGTTTACCTTTATTCCCCCTGTTTAAGGTTTGGGTGTCTTATCCGTGAGTAGCTCTTTGTGAAGTGTTGAGCAATTGTCTCTCTAGCAAAGTTGTAGATCCTATTTTTGTTTTCATAAAATGTTGTGTAAGTTCATTTTAGATCTTGTGTCTTTCCAACCATTTCTTTCTTGACTCAGTCAGTATTTCTTGAGCTTGTTCGGCTCTTTGCACTGGCCCAGTTACTGTAGCCATCATAGATGTGACTGAGAGATGGCTCTGGCCTTTGAGTTGCACTGAGTCTAGGTGGCCACACTTTCTGCACACATGGGGCTTAAGGACTTCAGTGATACAGCATCTGTGTCTGAAAGGCCTGGCAGGCTCCAGGGGGTCCAGAGACTTAAAGAATTTCAAGGAAGGGGAGGATTGGGAAAGGCTGATAGAAAGGAAGGGGCGGACAGTATTTCAATATTTCTTTGGTTTCGTTTTAGTCTTATTTTGTGTCATTGCAGAATCCAATAACCTTAGAGTTAGAAAATATCAATGCAATATCTCTACTAAATGGAAGAAATAGCAAAATGGGAAGAAGAATTTACTTTATGCTGAATAGTTGTCGTTGAGAAAGTTCTATGCTGAAGTTTATTAGCTCATACTTCTCTTTCTTCTCTATGTTTAAATTAACTCCATCTATGAAACCATTACAATTTCTTGGAAAATTGTTCTGGGATTTTCATGCCTCCCCTTTGTCTGTTAGTGAGTGGGCATGTGCATTCGGCCTGGAGTTACTCTCTATCCACTGAGAGCCAAGGCACTTTGCAGCAGTAGGATATCCTGGCATCTATTCCAGCAGCTCACAGTCAGAAGTTCCAGATTAGACATGTCATGGCGGTCCTTATGCAGGTGACAGGATTGCGAACATAGGCATCTCTTACTTCTCACAGAAAGATGTGTTTAAACTGGATTTGAGAAAAATATGTTGGCATTCCCAGGTAGCTAGGCATCCTGGTAGATGGTGAGTGTTGCTGCTATTGCAGACAGAATTGAGTAGGAGGAGTGTCTAAAAAATCCTTCCTACCCTCCATAGTGGAAAAAGATTTGAGACATTAAAATCAAGCTGCTCTCTATAATATTTCAGAGCTTGGTCCTTCTCATGGTGTAATGATTATAAAAACGGTTATGAAATCAAACAAGGCAAAGCTTCTTACAGATAGATACCTAACTGGACTTAAGTTTACTAATGTAAAATATATGTGATGCAATATAAAGCTTCTTAAATGCTACTCACGCAGGACTGTTAGTCCCAACTCTCTACCGCTTACCATCATAGAGAGCTTTAGTTTATGTATGTCACTTGATTTAAGCAGTATCCAGTTGTATAGGCCTCATTTTTCATTTAAGAATTGTTTCATGTGTAAACTCTATTATCCACTCCTACTTATTTAGAAATAGATTCAATATTTATTTTACAGTCCTTGCTGCCTATGTACATACGATACAGATGTGTCTATAATTAGTGAGCATTACAAAGGTCTAACTAATTATGAATAATTTTATTTTGTCATCAAGTTAATATCTTTACAAAGCCTCTACTATGCCTTTAATTATGACTAGCCTCTGCTAGTCATAGCTGTTAAATAGAAAAAATATTCCCAAACATATCTATTCTCCATTGTTTTGCTTCAAGTTTGAGTATCTATGTCTTAGATCCTGTTTAACTGCTGTCTGTAAGACAGAGGAACTGTGGTAACTGTGAAAGCAATGTGGGTGAGTGAGAATGATTAGTGCATCAGCTTAGAGATCCTGTTTATTGGGGTCAGGTCCAAAGCGCACACCTTTGCTAATTTTCCTTACCATCCCCTGCTATTATCTGTATACTCACTTTCCTGAAAAGTGGTTTAAGTGGTATTCATCTCTCTGGTCTCAGGACTGGAATGAATAAATGAACACATAGAGAATGTCTTCATTCTCATGCCCATTCCTAAGAAACCATGTTCTTTGGATCCAACACATTTTTTGACTACTCCTGACACACAGTAGGGGCCTGGAGAATGAATTCTTTTCTCAAATGCCCAACCGTTTCTCCAGGCTATGCATCTAAATTCTATCCATGCAAAACTTGGAATTATAACTGGAAGATTGTGAAGAATGGTATTTCTGTCATAAGGTATTCTGCATAAAATGTAGGTGGTGATTTGCTAATAAGAAGTACTAGTGCTTTAAACTTAGGTTATCCCTAGTTAAATTTCTTCCGGGGAAATGATAACTTTGGAAGAGGAGAAAAGTTTGTTTCATCTGATTGGAAAAAAAATGTGCATGGAAGTTCCTGCTGCTGGTTGCAGAGTAAGAGACGTGCTGGGAATCTTACCTTTAGTTTCCACGTGAGACAAGAAGCACAGCCTGGAAAAAGGCCCGCAAGACTTGAGTTGGCAGATGGGGAACCATCAGCTTGGTGGGTGCTCAGATCTGGTGCTTAGAGTCAGAGAAGCAGCTTGGTGTCTGACCAGGTCAAGGGAAAGGCAAATCTTGAACCTCACTCCCAGACATTTAGGTCAGCTTCCTGGACCTGCTGATCAAGCCTGTGGGGCTCCAGCCATAGGTTAGTGAAATGAGCCTAAAAGAGGGTCACTGTGACCCAGAATACCAGATTGGCCCTGATGACTACAGATTCAGGCCTCATGTCAAAGCTGGAGCCCACGGCTGGAGACATGGCTGCAGCTTCCATCTGCTCCTTGGCAGACTCTCTGCCTCTCAGGAGGTGGAAGGCACTTGCACATTGTCCTGGAGGACTCTCAGCAGGAAGCTGCTTTTATGAGTACAGTGGTCATCTTGGGGCACCGAGCAGAGCCCTGTGTTGGAATAAGGGTGCCTAGGCAGTGTAGGGACTGGAGCCGTGGGAAGAGCTGGCCTGAGTCCAGCTAGGTCTCTGTCAGACATCCCTGGAGGACTTGAGGTATGGAGTTCAGTGGTGGCTTTTCTTCCCTGATGTAGTGAGGCTGCATCTTTCTCGGCTGGCTGCTGAGTTTATGTGGGCACTGGGTTTTGTGTTTGTTTTGTTTTGCTATTTTAACAACATTCCCTACACTACGTGAGGGCTATGCAAGACTTAGGTTTGAGCTCAAGTGATGTCTTAGTGGAGGGTAAGTGCTCAGCTCCATTCCTGTTGATATCAAAGATGGCTACCCAGAGGAGGTCACATTTGAGCTGGATCCATGACAGGTAGGAGTTTATCAAATGTGAGCCTTTCCAGGGAGACAGGACAGCATTGAGGGGGCGTAGGCCACTGCTTCACCAAGCAAGGAGCATGGCAGGGTAGGTTCCAGGGGTTGATATGGCTGAAAAGGGTGGGGCATTATTTTCATCTGTTGAGTCTGGGCACACCTGCTTAGTTAGGTGAAGCCTGATCAATGATCAGGGCCTAACACTGGGGAGTGGCCCAGTGGCCCAGCAGGTGCTCTGGGACTGTGAGGCAAGAAGGTTTTACTGGAAGGTGGGTTCGCGGGTTGGGACTGGGGCTACCTCAGGGCTAGGACAGCCAGCCTGCAGGAGATGGGAACATAGACCAGGGGAAGACAGGGTTCTATTATGTGACCTGGATCTTGGACAGGGATCCTGGAACCTGATTATCAGACAAGAAACTCTGACTTCTACCTACCTGGGGCCTGTGACTAGCTTGAGGGCTTTTGCCCAGTCAGGACTAGCAGGACACCTAGCTAGCATCCGAGGGGCTGGCACAGCTTTTCCACTTGCTGTTACCATCCTCACTTCCCTGGAAATTGAGGCAGGCCTGACCCAGGGATGGTAGTGCACAGGAGCCCAGCATGGGTGCTGGTGAAGGCAGATGTAGGCCGCAGAAGGCAAGGCCTGATCGTTGATCCTAATTCTAAGCACAGACTCTCATTTTTTAAGAAGTGAACAAATCTCTAAACACAATCATGCATCACTAAATGTCAGGGAAACATTCTGGGAAATACATCCTTAGGCGATTTTATCATTGTGTGAACATCATAAAGTGGACTTACACAAACCCAGGTGGTATAGCCTATTACACACCTAGGTTATATGCTATAGCCTATTGCTCCCAAGCTACAAACCTGCATGTTACATTACTGTCCTGAATACTGTAGGCAGTGTAACACATGGTATTTTTGTATCTGAATATGGAAAAGATATGTAAACATATGGTATTGTAATCCGCAGGACCAGGTCATATATGCAGTCCCTTTGTGACCCAGTTATGGGGTACATGACTGTAGTTGAATCAGGATTACTAGATATTTAATGACAATATAACCAACAATCAAATTTTTTAGAAAGCTACAAAACCTTTGAGAAAATAGCATGCTGGCCTGTGTGCATGCCTTTGAGCAGTAATCTGTGGCACGGATTCAGTGAAATTTCAGCTCCAGTGGCAGTAAGAAGTGTTTTGTTTCCAGGCCAGTGATCTCTGCCCCATTTGCCAAGGTGTGTGCCTTCATGCAGAAAGCTGCTGGATGAGGCTGATTCAGAGCCTGCTGCTTAAGGACCTGGCACCTTTTTGATTTTGCAGTTGGACATCTGTCTCTGGTCCTGCCGTATTCCAAGGCCCTTCCTGGTGATATGACATAGGGCATGCTCTCGACTTCTTTTAAATTCCCAAATGGAAATGGTGCTTTTCACTCCCTCCCTGGTGTATGCCCAGGCAAGGAGTAATTGCCACATTGTGCTGCTTCGTGAGGACAGACCTCGCTATCTGACCCTCTTGCTCCTTGCTATCTTAATCTCTATAGGGGATGGCGTTCCCTCCCCTGGGGCAGGCTGTTCTGGCTCTCCATCATGTAATCCACACCACCTGGGCTTGAGGGCTTATGCTCCAAGTTCTTCCAGCTGAAGGCTTCTGACATGCAATAAACCATGTCCTTGCAACTCAAGGTTTTGGCTTTTAAAACTCAGAATCTGACCGGGTGCAGTGATTCATGCCTATAATCCCAGCACTTTGGGAGGCCACGGTGGGTGGATCATGAAGTCAAGAAATAGAGACCATCCTGGTCAACAAATCCCATCTCTACTAAAAATACAAAAATTAGCCAGGCATGGTGGCATGCACCTGCAGTCCCAGCTACTCGGGAGTCTGAGGCAGGAGAATTGCTTGAACCCGGGAGGCAGATGTTGTAGTGAGCCCAGATCGTGCCACTGCACTGCAGCCTGGTGACAGAGCCAGACTCCATCTCAAAAAATGAAAAGAAAGGAAAGCCTCAGAATCCTTCTCTCATTCTGCTTCCTACATGTATATCCCCCTTGAGACAAAAATGCCACAGAGTGAATGGGGGAATTGATAGGAGATAGAAAGAAATGAGACCCACAACGATGACAGCAACCACAAACAGCAATGCTGGTTATGGCAGCAAAAAAACAAAAGAAACAAACAGACAAACAAAAAAACCCTAATTGTGTCAACAACATCAGCAAAACGCATGTCAAAAACAGGCCGTTATATTGTTTCAAGACTGATTGTAACTTGTAAAACTACATTGCAAACAGTCAGTGTTTTGTCTCAGACTACTCTAACGTTTGTCAATTTCCTTTCCTTTATACAAGTTTTTGGCCCAGTATACATACGTGCACCCCTTAGTCCTCACGCCCAGGCAGGTTGACTGTGGTCTAGTGCCTCAGAAAGAAACATGGTTAAACCCAAATTGAGCTTTTGCTTCTCATAATAGCCAGTCCACTCAATGGAGATTTCAGTTTTGGTGTTTGCGCTGTGTAGATAAAGGAAGCATCTGTGAGAGTTGTTCATGTTCTTCACCTTCCAAGTGGTGTTTGTATCATGGATGTAGAGCACACAAGTCAACTGGGGGTCTCCCTGCCCCTGGGAAAGGAACTTGATATGACCCATTTCCACGACTAAATTCCCATGGTCTTTCTAGTGGGTATCCCTGCTTCCCAGTTTTGCTTCTGATGGCTGGGTCAGCATATGCTGTTCCTGCTTTGTCTTGGGTCAATCCAGATCAAAAATCACTCCATTGGTGATAACCAGGGGATAAATCCCCACGTGCTGTGTAAGTGACTGTGGAGGGTTCCGTTGGCCATGTATAGCCTTCCCAGGAATGACTGCTATGCTTGATTCGGATGGCTCAAAAAGGCAGAGTTTGAACCCATGACTGGAAGGTACAGATAGGCAAATGGAAGTCTGGTCTCTAACAGAGCATCGTAATGCTGGATAAAGGGTGAAATGACTGGGAGAGGCCCCGGAGGAGTTTGGAATCACAAGGCATGGACTCACAGTCAGGAACCCTCAGTGGAAAGGGACCTCATCCTCGCAGGACAAAACTGCCCATGACGCATTGCCTAACGCCTCTGAGTTTCAGTTTCCTGCCAGTACAAAGGGTCAGTAATTTGAGTAGATGTATTTTAGTGCTGCTGTAAAAGTTCAGTGAGGAAATATTCATACAGCCCCTAGCCCGCAGCCTGGCTTTAATGCCCCTCTGTTTCTCCTCCTTCATCCCTTTCCCCTTTCCTATTCCAGTGTCTTTGTAACTGGAAACACTGGTAGTGTTCCATGTGAGGCTGAGGGGTGACTTGACAGGGCTATAGAAAAGGGATTCATCTACATGGTGAATGGATGAGCAAGAATTCAGCAGCAAGTTTTTATTTGTTTAATTTGTAAATAGATGAAAATGTTTCTTCAAAAAAAAGTTTATTAAAAAACCTAATATGCAGACCACGAATTAAACACTGGCTCTGGCTGGACGGGAGAGGGAACGTCACAGCAACTGTGGCCCGTCCTGTGCATTTGCACATAAGGCAACTCACTCAATACCCAGCATGCCTGTGTGCACATCCTGAAAACCACTGGCTTGGATTATTTTTTTAACATTCCTAAAATACTTAGGTTTCTTCTCAGAAAGTTTAGGGGAAGAAAAATATGGCCCTGTAGGGCCAGGTGTGGTGGCTCACACCTATAATCCCATCACTTTGGTGCTGAGGTGGGCAGATCACTTGAGGTCAGGAGTTTGAGAACAGCCTGGCCAACATGGTGAAACCCCGTCTCTACAAAAAATACAAACATTAATTGGGCATGGTGGCAGTTGCCTGTAATCCCAGCTACTCGGGAGGCTGAGGCAGGAGAATCCCTTGAACTTGGGAGGTGGAGGTTGCAGCGCACCGAGATTGTACCACTACATTCCAACCTGGGCGACAGAGTGAGACTCCATTTCAAAAAAACATACATGACCCTGTAAGATAAAGATGACAGCAGGCGTGACACTGACTGTGGATTTGTGTTTCAGGTGTCTCCATGTGAGAGGTGTCGCTGTGAAGCCAACGGTGAGGTGCTGTGCACGGTGTCAGCATGTCCCCAAACGGAGTGTGTGGACCCTGTGTACGAGCCTGATCAGTGCTGTCCCATCTGCAAAAATGGTATGTGAGATGCCCGTTGGTGATAGGGTGCACCTTGCACCCTGATATACAACCCTTGTGCTGCTTCATGGTAGACAGGACACACACAGGTATGAGTTTCAACCCATGTATCTATACACATGCATACCCACATGTGTCACCTTTAGGCCACAGTGGTTCTATAGCAAGGCCTCTCTCCCTCTTACTGGCATCAGCACCATGTTTTATGGATGTTAAGAAGTTCTTTGGGGAGAAATTCAATTTCCACCTTTGAGGAGAGTCACTTATTTTAATTTAACTTTGTTTGTTCTTGCAAAGCCGTTTCTATCTTTCCAAGACAAATTAAACACACTGGTTGGGCTCATTTACTTTTCATTACTAAGTGAATTAAACTTGGAACATAATTGAATATTTTTCATAAGCAAATTAGGTGGGAAGAGAGCCCCTTCCTAGTCCCAGGGAGAGTGCCTGGTAGATCAGAAGCCTTGCCTGCTTTATGGAAACGAAGTGGCAGGATGCCCTTGATCTAATTTGTCAAGGGAGAGTGTTTCCTCATCCTGGCAAACAATGATTACTCCGCACCTGAGGTACTGAGAGCATTACACTTTAAGAGGGTTTTTGACAAGAGTGCATTCCCAGGCTGGCTGGGCCTGAGAACTATGGCTTGGAGGGCAGTTTGACAAGAGGCTGAGAGGAGCTTGGGAAACAGTGGATGGAGGGAACACAGCTGGAGTCTGCAAGGATCCGAATGTCCTCCCTGGCAGAAGTGACTGGACTTTCTGGATGTTGCCTAGGGTGTGCTGTGAGGACCGCTGGTTGGGAGCATTTGGGACTAACTTGTGATGCTGTCGGCCGTTCACATGAGTTGCTGGACTGAGGCTTCATAGCTGCGTGGTGTGGGTTTGGTAAGTGGCAGGCACGTGTGGGTGGATTTTAGTACAGGGGTGGTCACGGTGCTCAGACAATTCCCAAAGTCCGCGTCATGACAGTCACAACTGTGTGAGCTGTGAGGTTCCATGGGTACCTCCGACCAGGTACCTGTTTGCATATCCAAATTTTACTACAACACATTGTAAAACTCTTGAAGTAAATAATTGGAAGAGGGAATGAGGTTGCTGTTGAAGGATAGTCCTGAAAGAACAAGATGACTGTGTTAGGAATGTCGTAATTATTGTAGCATAGAACATCCAGTCCTCCAGATGCAAGTGGACAGTGTTAAAACAAAGATGTCACAGAGTGTACTTTATATGGGGTTGGCTGATCTCTTGTGCCCATTAATTATGAAGAAATCATGAGGTGGGATTCCATTAGATAAGAACGAGGAGACTTTTAGCATAGAGTGTATTTTCTAAAAAAAAAATGATGTCGAGACACCAGTGAGATGGAGGGAAATCAATACAGTTTATTCTGCTGATGTTAATCACCACTAATTTACACTAATAAACAGGGAGGAAGACTCTGGGGTTGGGGAAGGAGAGGCAGGTGGGGAGTCTGGCAGAGTCTTGGGGTGTGGCTTTCGGCACACCTGCTGAGGAGCCCTAGTGAGCGCCTCCCGTCAGCTGGGTGACCTGAGCGCTGGCGCTCAGGCCGTGTGCCCTGCACGGCGGAGGTACTGGACAACAACTCTTCCTGTGTCAGGTGAGTTAGGGAATGGGTTGCTCAAATATTTGACATCTTAACCATCTAAGATATTCCATGTTTTTCCTGTCAATTTTGATTACAGATTAAGTCTTGGCATTAGACAGTCAGGGAATCCTGGCTTGGGTGCTAACAATAGGTGAGAAGAAAGGATTTCAACCCCTGGATTTTTTTTCTTGCTTGTAGAGAAATTTCAGACCTACCGAAATGTTGAAATAACTGTCCAGTGAACAATTATATGCTCTTAGCTCCATGTACCTGTTGTTAACGTGTTACCGTATTTGCTTTCTGTCTTTCTTTGGCCCTCTCTTGCCCCATCTCTGTGTGTACATAACCCGACACCATCGATATGTTTACTTATTTGTTCTTTCCCATAAGACACACAGCGCAAATTCTATTGATACTACCACCAATGTGAAACCTACTGAATATTGTTCAAGATTGAACAACATTTTCAATTGTTTTTGCCCTTAGGATTTACCCTACTTAGAGCACAGTCAGAGAACTACACTGAGCAGTTATTTGAATGAATTCTTAAAAATGTGCAGATATGTTAAATTTACAAAGATGTAATTTATTTCTGTGTTCAGTTTTATCATTTAAGATATGGCTATATTTTTTGAGTAAATAATGTTCAAAAAGTAAACGTTGTATAAATATATACTCAGAGATTCAAAGTTTGTTTTAATATAGCGTTGATGGTTTCGGGAGATGCTTGTTGTCCTAATGGTAAACTTCTAAATGTTGATCCTTTACCTCTATATTTTGAGAGGCAATATGGGATGGAATAAGGCAAGATTTTTGTGGTGGCCCATTAGAGATTTTTAGAAGGGAGATGAATATGTTTTTTAAAGCTAGATTTATATTACAGAAAGACTTCTATTATAAGACTTGATCCAATTATATCAAAACATCAACAACTTATTTTAGGGAGTATAAGTGGGAATAAATTTAAATGTGTCTAATCGTGCACATACAATTACATTTCTTTTATTCACCAGATAGAACTTGGCTTTCAGCTGTCTCTAGTTATAGGGTATTCTGACCTTGACAGGGAAAATGGGGTTTGAAATTCTTGGTAAAAGAGAGATGCTTGAAAAATAAAAACAGTTTATACAAGAAACAAATGCTCTATAATAAATAACCGATATTAATGAATAATTTACATTACTCCAACCCTGCCTCCCCACATAAACAATGTTCTTGCAAAAAAATTATATGTTTGATATATAACAGATTAGAGGACACCCAAAATGAATGCTTTATATGAAATTAAAAGCTTGGATAGACTTAGCTTGGATGAAATATGAAGGTTTTAACTCTTGATCTCCGTAGGCCAGCCTTTACTCCTCACTCTGGCATGTCTTGACCTGTAGCATTAAATAGCTCTTTCTCCGACAGAAGGGAAATTACAGTTCAGTTTCTAGCTGCCAAAGTCACTTGCATCAAAGGAGCAGAAGTTGGAAACCAAGAATGCCTTGAATATAAATAAATGATCACAAACCAAATGTACTTTAATATATTCAACTTGTTGATTTGTGTAGATCAATCTCCCAGTGTTTTTATTTTGATAAAATGGATGTTGCATGGCATTATTTGTTTTTAAAATCTTCCCCCCGCAATGACACAAATAGTGAGTATCATTTGACTTTCAAGAATTCAGCTTTTCTGTAGTGATAGGTGCACAGCACCCATTCTGATCAAGCCCCTTAGTTTCAGACATGCTTGTCTGCATTAAGTAGGCACTAGGTTCCCATTAGGGATCAGAAGACCTCCATTCTGCAGGTGCATATGTCATCTTACTTAATGGATCCAAAGAAGAAAACTGAAAAAAGTAGGACATCAGTGTTGAAATATAAGGACTTTGTCGGAATTAGCTGTACTTCTCAAAGGTGGAATATGGTATCCGGGGGAGGATATGATGTATGCCAAAAGCACAAAGCCACTGGATATAAAGGTTATATATCTTCCTGAAGTATGACTGCTACCTGATGATTATTATTTGTAGCTTTATTTTCACAGGAAAGCAAATATGTCTATTTTTTAGAGGAAAATGAAAAACTTTTATGATACTTTAAAGATAAACACTGAGACTTCAAATTATTAAACATACTTTCATGGGAAAGTATGTAAAAAGCACTGACTGAGAATTAGGCAGAGTTTTGTTTGTTTCCCTGTGTATTTCAGAGAGTAGGATAAGATGGTAGCAAATTTCATGCAGTGAGTTAGACAAGACTGAATGGGTGTGTGTGTGTGTGTGTGTGTGTGGACATATTAAGATCCTCTCACAAAGAAAAGCCTGCTCCTATATGGTCTCACTATTGAATCCTTCTAACATTTCTATCAAATAAATAATACAAATTTTATGGAAACACTCTCTGATTATTTACAGATTACATGGTTGTACCCAAAAAAAATAAAGGAATTTACAAATATTAAAATGAAGAGTTGATTTTTACAAGGATATTTAGCAAGATCCGTGTTTGAAAATCAGCTCTATTTCTATATACCAGAAACAAATAGAAGTGAATTAAAGACTAGAGTTTCAAATAACATCATACAAATCAAATACTTGGAAGTAAATCTAACAAAATTGTGAAAAATCTCCATATTTAAAAAACATAAATCTTTGTTGAGAGAAATTAAAGAAGACCTAAGTAAAAGGAGGGGTATATCATGCTCATGATTGAAGACTCAGTAACATAAAGAGATGAGTCTGCTTCAAAGTAATCTATTGATTCAGTACAAAATTCTAGCCAAAAATTCGATGGTTTTCTGTAGCAATTATCAAACGGATTCTAAAATCCAAATGGTATACAAGAGTTAAAAGCTGGCTTGAGAAATACCCAAGAGGAACGACAAAGCTGGAAAATGTACAAATATTAAGACTTACTCAAAGACATAGTAATTAGCTCATTGTTGTTTGGTCACAAAGGAAGACTGACCAATGGAACAGAACAAAGTAAGAAAAGGCCTGTGCATGTAAGACCTGGCTGTGTACTAAACTGACATCACAGGACAGTTGGAAAAGGAGTAATCTTTCCAATAAATGGTGCTAAACCAACTGAATAGCAGTATGGAAATAAAAGGTATCATGATTCCTACCTCTCATTCGACAAAAATCATTTCCAAACAGATTGCAGATTTAAATATGAAAGTTAAAACAATAATGCTTTTACAGGAAAATATAGAACAGCTTTATCACTTTGAGTATGCAAAGGTTAAAAGCACATTAAAGGCACTAAACATAAGGAAATAATTTACAAATTGAACTTTTTAAAAAAATTCAGAATCTTTGTTCACCAAACAACACTCTTAAACAAGCATAATATAGCCCACATGTTTTGAGAAAGTAATTGCAATATGTATAATGACCCAATATCTATTTAAATAATTCCAGCACACCCAAATAAAGCAGAGAGATACAAAAGAGAGAAAAGTATAAGGAGAGATTCCCAACTTTCTTTGTACATCAGTACCCTTTTCCTAATTCCTCTGATCAGAGAGATTAGTTTCTTATGCGTTTCAGGTACTCAACTGCTTTCATTATTTCTGTAACATGACATTTCCATGACAGGTCCTGTTCTTGGTGCAGATATGAGAGAAAAAATTTAAAAAAAAATAGGAAAAAAGAATTTCTTGTTTTGCTGGAATTAAATTAGTGTTAACCTGACATAGATTATGATCACTTAAGATACATTTTGTAATTCCTAGAATAATCACTAAGAAAATCAACAAAGGAATTAAACATGACACATGAAAGAATTGTGTATTTAATTTTAAAAATGCAGTCAAAGAGAAACAGAGGAACTATCAGGGAACTGATAGAAGACAAGTAAAATTTTATATATATATGTACTTAAAAACAGAGCCCCAAAATACGTGAAGTAAAAATTGATAGAATTCAAAGGAGAAATAGAAGCTTAAGTAATTGTAGTTGCAAATACTGATAACTATTCAATAATTCATAGAAAATCTAGACAGAAAATGAACAATAATATAGAAGACTTGAATGACACTATTAGTGAATTTGACTAACTGACATAATATGTACAATATACCACCCAGCCACTGAAGAATACTCATTTTTGCGAAGTGCAGGTAGACACTCTCTACAGTTGACAATATGCTAAGATATAAAACAAGTCTCAATAAATTTAAAGGACTTAATCATATGTAGTTTTTTTTTTAACACAACAGATTTTTAAAGGATTAAATTAGAATCAACAACAGAAGCAAATCTGGGAAATCTAAGATTATTTGGAAATTAACAGCACATTAAAAAAAAAAAGACCAAGGGCCAATGAAGAAATCTCAGAGATTTTAGAAAATACTTTGAACTGATTAAATAATGAAGACAGAATATGCTATAGATTATGGGATGATGCTAAAGCAGTATTTATAAGGAAATGTGTAGATTTGAAGACATATCTCAGAAAAAAAGGAAAGGTCTCAAATCAGCACTGTAACCCTCTACCTTAAGGAACTAATAACAGATCAGCTAATTTTACTAATATCATGCAGAAAGAACACACAAATATAAGCAGAAATCAATTAAATAGAAAATAGAAAAGCTTAGGAAAAAGTAAAGAAAACCAAGTTAGTTTTTGAAAGCTGGTTCTTTCAATATTGATAAACATTGATAAAACTTTCACTAAAATAACCAATAAAAAAATTAGAGAAGACACAAATCAGGAATGAGAGAGAGGCATCACTACTGACCCTATAAAAATGAAAATGATTACAAGGCAATATTATGAACAACTTTATACCAACAGATTCAAATAGCTGAAAGAAATGGGCAGATTTCTAAGAAAACACAAATTACCGAAACTGACTCAGTTCATTTCTGAATTGCCCTAAAACAATAAAATTCAAATTAATAATTAAAAATTTCCCACACATAAAAGCCCAGGCCTACATACATTTACTGGTGAATTCTTTCAAATATTCAAAGAAAGAAATAATGCCAATCCTTTACAAACTCACCCAGGAAATAGAAGCAAAGGGAACACTTCCCTATTTAGTCTCTGCATTTGTCATGACCACAATGCTGAAGGTGAACAAAAACACCACAAAAAAGGAAAGCTAGATACAAATTTATTTCATCAATATAAATGGAAATCTCCTTAAAAAAATGAGTTAACATCAGCAATCTGAATCCAGAACCACATAAAGAATTATACACTTTAACCAAGTGCAGTTGGTTTCAGTAGTGCAAGGTTGGTTTACTGTCTGAAAAATTAATTAACATAATACATTATTAATGTAAATGATAAAAACTGCATATGATCTCAATAGATGCAGATAGGTATTTGAAAAATTCAACACTCATTCATGTTTGAAGCTCTCAAACTAGGCATAAAAGGGAAATTTCTCAATTTGATAAAGAACAACTATGAATAATTCACAGCTAACAACTACTATGAATGTTCTGTCAATAGTCTTAAAATCTAGGAGAAGGTAAGGATATCCATATTGACCACTTTCATCCATCAACGTAGTGGAAGTCCTGTATACAGAGAGTAAGAGAAGGTGGGAAAGAAGAGGAAGGAAAAGGAAATTAAGAAGTAAAACTGCCTTTATTAGAAGATGTTATGCTCCTGTATATGAAAATGCCAAGAATTACACATGCACATGCACACACACACATGCACATGCACACACACACAACTATTGTGGCTAGTAAAGATTTATACCCAATAACATACAAAAATATAAAATTTTGTAGTATACAATGGATAAAAATGGAATTAAGAAAATAATTTCATTTAGAATAGCTTCAAAAAGAATAGATATTTAGAAACAAATGTCCTAATGCAAGATTTATAAACTAAAAGCTGCAAAATATTGCTGAAAGAAATCAAAGGAGATACAAATAAATAGAGAGACATTTCATGAGTATAAGACTCAATGTTGTCAAGATAATAGTTATTCCCAAATCAAAATATAAATTCAGTGCAATTCCTACACAAATCTCAGCACACTTTTTTTTTGTAGAAATTGACAGTCTGACCCTAAAATTTATGTAGAATGTAAAGGATAACCAAAAGAAATGTTCAAAAGAACAAAGTTGGAAAATTTATACTAGCCAACTTTATAACCTATTAGAAAATCAATAATCAAGATACCATAGTATTGGTGCAAAGATAGACAATGGAAAAGAATTGACAGTCCTGAAAGAAATCTAGTATGCAAATCTTTATATATTTATTTACAACCAATGTTGTAAGATACTTCAATGGGGAAAAAATAATCTTTTCAACAAATGGTGCTAAGAAAATTATATATTCACATGCATAAAAAAGAACTTAGACCCTTACTTTACACCATATACGCATTAACTCAAAATGAATCATACACCCAAATGTAAGAGTTTAAACTATGCAACTATTAGATTAAAAAATAGGAAAACAGTTTTATGACTAAAGGTTATGCAACTGTTTCTTAAAATAATATCAAAATCATAATCCACAAAAGAAAAAATCTAACAAATCGAATGTCATCAAAATGAAAAACTTTTGCATCTCAAAACACACAACAAATAAAATGAAAATACAAGCACAGACTTTGAGAAAATAGTTGCAAATCATCTATCTGATAAAACACTTGTGTCCAGGATATATAAAGAATTTACACAACTTGAAGACAACCTGTTTAAAAATGGTGAAAGGATCTGAACAGACAATTCAGCAAAAGAGACAAACAAATGACAAATAACCAAATAAGAAGATACTCAACCTCAACTTGGCTGTGTCTCCACCCAAATCTCGTCTTAAATTGTATTTCCTATAATCCCCACATGTTGTGGGAGTGACACGATGGGGGACAATTGAATCACAAGGGTGGTTTCCTGCGTTCAGTTCTTGTGATAGTGAGTCCTCATGAGATATGATGGTTTTATAAGGGGCTTTCTCCCTGCTTCTCTCTTCACTTCTCCTTGCTGCTGTCATGTGAAGAAGGACATGTTTGCTTCCTCTTCTGCCATGATTGTAAGTTTCCAGCTACACAGAACCGTTAGTCAATTAAACCTCTTTCCTTTATAAATAACCCAGCCTTGGGTTATTTAGAAGCATGAGAAGAGTCTAATGCAATACTACTATACCCCATTAGAATGGTTGTAATAAAAAGGACAGAAAGTACCAGAGGTTGGCAAAGATGTGGACAAAGTAGAAAAACATTGCTGGCAGAAATGTCAAATGGTTTGCCTACTCTGGAAAACAGTTTGGCAGTTGCTTAAAAAGTTAAAGAAAAACTTACCATATGTCCCAGTTATTCCTTCCTAGGATTCTATCCCAGCAAATTGAGAACATATTTTCACACAAAGATGTGTATGCAAATGTTCCTAGCAGATTATTATTATTTCTAGCATTATTATTAATGGGTAAAGAGTAGAAATAATGCACATGTTCGTTAACCAATGAATGGTTAAATAAATGTAGTATGTCCATGTACTGAATACTATTTATCAGTAAAATACTATTTATCAGTAAAAAGGAATGAACTAATAATACATACTACAACATGAGCGAACCTCAAATACAGAAGCTGTTGCAAAATATTACATATTTTATGCTTCTATTTTTTGAAACATCTTGTGAAGACAAATTTATATAGGAAGAAAATTGATCAGTGGTATCTGAGAGCTATAATCAGAGTGGGAATTAGCTGCAAATCCTCATGAGGGAATTTATTGAGGTGATGGTATGTTTATTAATTGGGTTTTTAGGTGGATACAAAATTAATCAAATTTGCTAAAAATTTTTAATTATACACTTATACTGGGTGAATTTTATGGTATGTAAAATATTCCTGAATGAACCTTCTAAAAATATTGAACCTCTTAACAAAGATAGGTAAAGTGAAATTTTTGTAATTTTCTTTGACTCACTCCCAAGGCTAATCTTGATATACATCCTTTATCTTTCCTCAGCGACTGACTTTTCTAATCCTAATGCCTTTAATAACTTTATGAAATCTTCCTTCTCAAGCCTACTGAAGTTGAGACCCTTATAAGTATATATTGTTATTTGCCAGTATTAAAATAGAAAGTTTAGACAAATTAAACTTAAAAGTTTATTTGAGCAAAGGATTCATGAGTCAGGCAACACTCAGAAGCAGAAGAGGTTCAGAAAGCTCCACCCAGCAGTGTGAGCAGTGAGCATCTAAAGGCTGAACACAAAAGCAAAGTGGAGAAGTCACCTGGTTTGCTAGAGCCAGGTGTCTGCCATAATTGGATGTGGTGTAATGAGGCATTTCCCTTATTTGTGCATAGTCTGATCAGGTGGCTGCCTTTAATTGGTTGAAGCTCAGCTGTTTGCGATTGGCTGAAGCCCAGCTATTGTTATAAAAATATATTCCTAAATTATGTTTTGATTTGTTAGGTAGAAAGTCAAAGTAAGGAGACTGTCTCAAGCTAATGGCCTCCTACTTATTTAATACCTGTAAGAGATAAGAAGTTGTAAAGAAAAACAGGCAAAGAAACACAAGTCTATTTGGTTACAAATTTTTTGTACTCTTGGCCCCTTGTGCATAATGTGGAAGTCCAGCTCCCCACACATGCCTCTCTTGTTGTTAATTTTTGCCGTGCAGACACCCTCTTTCTCCTTCAAGCAGTGCTATTCTCCATGTCATTCTAAGAGGCTCTTCTTCTTTATGGGTTCAGCTTCCCAGAAGTTGGGGCTGAAAACTTAAAATACAGAGAATGAAAGCCAGTGTGTGCCTCTTATTCTCCTGCAGGCACTGAACACTGCTAGAACTGCAGAGTCTGGGACACAACACTCACCTGCTTTGTAGGATTGGTTCCTGAAGCCTCACGTATAGCAGAATCACTTCGAGGGCTTGGTGAAACACTTTGGGACCCACCCCTAGAGTGCCTGATCCAGAGGTCTGGGCTAGGGCCTGAGAATTTGCATTTTTAACAAACACTGTGTGCTTCTGTCGCTGCTGGTCTAGAGACCACCTTTGGAGAGCCACTGCTTTGGGGCACTAATTTGTTCACAGCATTCTTGGATATTTCCTGCCAGTCAAATTTAATGAGAGAACATAGTGGTTGTAAAGCTTTAAACATGAAATGAGATAAATATGAGACTTCAAATACATTTCAAATGGCTTAATTTATGTTTGGTGTATTCTAGAGATTATAGGGTTTATGGAAATATATTAAGATGCAATAATACTTTAAAATTTGAAAATATCAGGGCAGAGAAAACATGACTGTTGAATGGCAAATTAAGTCAGAAAGGTTTTATACAGAAATATGCTCTCTATCATGTACAGCTAGTTAGTAAAGGTTGGCATAAAATTAGTCTATAGGCTTGCTAGCACCCAAAGCAAAAATCAGAACTATAGGCAATATTAGCTACGGTATTTAGCAGAAACACACAATTCTGTTTTTCTTGGTCCCGAAGCTTGGAGGAAATAAGCCCCTGGTGAATTGTTTCCCTACAAATAAATACATAAAGAAATTTTAAAATATTTAAAAGCTGTATTCAGTTCCTCCCGTTGGCACTTCCCAACAAAAGTCAAGAACTCACTCCAAAGTGCTAAGGTACTTCTTCTACAGGTGTTTTAGTTGCGTTTTGATTTTGTGGAAATATTGATTCAGATGACATGCCATTAATCTGCATAAAGCCCAACATGTATTAGTTATTTATTATTATTAGAGAAGAACCTCAGTGTCCTAGCCTCTGTAATATGTGTTTTCATGCTGTTCTTCATCACTTCCTTAACTAATACTAACTCTGTGTTTGCTCTTGCTATTCCAGGCTTTAGTGTTCAATATTAACAAGAAAGAGTTCAGATAGCTGTCTGATCTTTTCATTTCTGACAAACTAGATAAGGAGGATGAATGGATAGCAGTTGATCTCTTACACATAGGAATTTAATTTGTTTTTAATCTCTTCCTGAGATCTTTGAATTGGCACTTCTTTGTAAATTTGAGAACAATTAAAAATGACCCCTTTGTTTGCAAGGATTGGGGCAGAATCTTATTTTTAAGATAGATAAATTAAGCTACAGATAGACTGCCCCAAAGTGTTGCTACCAGTGTATTAAGATGAAGTACTTTACAGAATTAAGTGCACTTCTAAACTGCTGGTCAGAAGGTGCATGCGGGTGGTTTTATTTGTATACTTCCTCAAGACAAACTGCCTTTGGGAATGGATTTCAGACAAAACCGGGGACTCAGATCAAAGACTGGTGTCCACTAGGTGTGGCCATTACCACTTACACTGTGCCCCTTGAACTTGCTGAGGACCAGCCGTTGAGTGACTTCCCCATCTCTGCCTCTCTGTAACTCACTGAGTCTCTATAAATGTGTGTCCAGAGGTCCTTGTGGGAACTTTCTCTGGCTTGCTTCCTAATGCAGGTTGATTCCACTATTCTCAGAAGCCACAGTTATAATCCCATTGTATTCTTATGCCGTTGATACTGAGTGTAGGAATTGTGCAGACACCATGTTTTGTTGGATCCTTTGTTTTTCAGATTGTTGGAGAAAAATGTGTTTTGTTATGTGCATGTATTTATATATGTATATATATGTGTGTGTGTGTGTGTGTGTGACATATATATGTTACTCTTACAAAACATTGAGGCACTTATTGTTTATTTCATTGCATATACAAAGATGAGTCAAGCTGTGGATCCTGACTTTAATGATCTCACAGTCTAGATGGGAGGTAGCCCTATAAATAACTCGTGTTTGCTGTTTTACTTGAATTATGATAAAAGTAGCGAGGGAGATAGCAGGGAGAAGTGAGTAATGCTGCAGTAAACATCACGATGTATATGGCCTTTATTTGCCTTTGAATTCTTACATTAGGAGAAACTCCTAGGAGTGAGATTATTAGGTTGACAGCTTAGAATATGTTATGACTCTGATACATATCACCCTGTTGTTTTAAAAAAGGTTGTGTAAATTTATAAAGCCTTTGATTTTATTATAACCTTGCTAACCTTTTATTAATTTAAAATATAGAAAAATGATGGCTCGTTATTTCAATATTAAGCATATAAAACTTACAATATTTTAGATGGTAATTTTTCCACAATGTATTATATTTCTCTACCTTATTAACAAAATAATTTTGAACATAATTTAAATGGTATTTAATAACTGAAAGCCCTTGATGTGAAAACCAATTATCAGCCTGCCCTGTAATACAATGGAGTATTATTGAGTAAAACTTTGGTCAAGTAACTTGATTCCTCTGTATCCTTTTGGTACCTATAACTTGGAGATATTTAACATAGCCACATCAGTGGATGTTTTGTGTCAATTAAATACCATGATGAATTTCGAAGTCCTTCATTAATTCATTCAACAGCTATTGACTCAAGCTTTACTGTATGCCACAGCAGATACAATGGCTAATAGGAATATCTCTAGAACCATAGATTATGGGAAGGAAAGAGGCAGTTTCCACTGAATTTATGAAGTACACAGCACTGAGCAAGGAGAATGCCTGCTGTTGAGTGGGAGTGGGTCTTGGAAGGGGAGAAGCAGAGAAGAAGTGTGTGGGTTCTGGGCACAGCATACATCCAGAGGGTGGGAGTGCACCATATTTGTACACTAGATTTGTTGCCTAAGCCTAGAGTTGGAGGGAGAGTTGAGAAGTGTGAGGCAGCCATGTGGGAAAGGACACAGGCTGGATTAGGAAGGATCTTGGTGCTTCATTAGGAAAGTTATTAATAGATTTAATTCTGAGGCAATGAGAAGCCAAAGAAGGGATTATAGGATGGAAATGATGCAGATACATTTGAACTCTTGAAAGTCATTCTGGTTGAGGGTTTCTGAAAAGAGGCTGTTGCAGTAATCTAGAGAAGCATAATAGTTTGGACATGGGCAGTGGACACAAAGAGATGCAGTGCTCTAAGGAGATACATCAAAGGTCACGTCAACTGCACTTAGTGGTTGACTGTATAAGGTAGGGGGAGATCCAAAGTTTGAGAATGGGGCTCTGCTGATGATTTGGGCAATGGGAAAGACTTTGAGCTGGTCCTGAAGGTAGGAAGAATGGGAGGAAGGACACTTGTAAGTACTGATGGATGCTTTTTGTTTGGTGTTATGAACTGTCAAGTTAGACTGAATTCCTTGAGGAAATAGTACAAAAAGCCCTAGCTTTGGAGCTAGACTGGCATGTTCCATCTTTATCCCTACCACCTTGTCTAATTTTCCTCTCCTCTTCAGTTTCTTCACTTACAAAATCAGGGACAACCTTTCATTCGTTCCTTGTAGGCTTAATATGAGGACTAAGTAAGTCAAGAGCCCCCTGTTGAATCCAGACACGCAACACTGCTTTCTCCCTGCCATTGGCCTACTGGGACTCCACCCCAAGCTGAGTTTCCTAAAGGTAATATCCATCACCAAATTTTCTTTCAGTCAACCTCTAAGACTTGTTGCCTGCACACTACGGCAGTTTGCGCAGTCTCAGGCAGCGGCCCCGAGCTGCAGAAGAGGTTAAATTTCCAGCTGTATTTCACAGGCAAGGCCTTCTGTCCTCTAGAAGATTATCCATTCATACTCCTTCACCATTATTCATCTGTTAAAAGCTGCCTGGTCATTAATACAGTGCTCTAAAATATCTCCAGCCTGTGTCTTCAGCAAAAGGGAAATCAATTGTCACAATATACAATAAAGCTATTCATCCTGAGGCAGATATCTTTACCACATCCACAGCATGATCAATGGTGCCATTACCAGAGGTAACTTGAATTGCATCCAAAACACTTACATGGAACACATTCTGGTAGAAATGATCTGTCAGTGGTAGACAATGTGAAGACAAATAACCCTGTGGATGACTTGCCCAATCTGTCTCCGTCTCCAGGAGAATAAGCCAATGAATATTCTTAGCAAGGATTTTCAGTGGGTGCTTCCAGGGAATGTAAAATACCCTCTTTGTTGATCAGAAGACACATTCTGCTCTTACACTAACAGCAAAACCCAAACCTTTTATTTGTCTTTCAGGAAGATAAACTTCAGGTATAAAAGAGTCCATTACCCCAGGAGGTATCCATAAACCTCCAATTCTGAAAATTGCATCTCATCTTTTCTAAAACAAATGCCTTCATTTAAGAGCAGTTACAATTTGCCAATCCTGACAGCTGCAAAGTGAATTTATCTTTAATCACACATTCACTGAGTGTCTTTTGAAAGCACACCAGTCATCATTGAGTAAGGCGTTATCATATGAGGCGAAAACCATTGCCAACTCATTAATTAGGAAAACGGAAATTCTTCAGATAATAAGAATTAAATGTCTCTGAAAAAAGTTTTTATATTTTAGCCTATGGTACAACTTGATTCTTATAATACTGGTGAGAAACAGCAGTTATTTGAACCTATTTTGTCATCTGATGAGCAGGCTAAGGTAGATACAAAAGTACCACTAGACTTTGCCCCAAGGAGAGCCACTAAATGCTGAGAGTGTCTGCATCTAGGTAATCTTAGGAGGGAATGGCTAAAAATGGATGGCAATTGAAAGAAGGCAGATTGGGATGTGATACAAAGAACAATTTCCTAATAATTAGAATTTCTGCTATCAAGTATTCAGAGAATGGGGAGCCAAATTCACAGAGAAATACTTCCCAAATTGGACTAGATGATTTGAAGAGCCCTTTAATGCTAAAAATCTATTATTCTTTGACACTAATACATAAATGTCTCAGACATCATTACTCAATCATCCATTTTGGGTGCACAGAAAGAACAGTTGTTTTTTTTTTCTTTAGTTAACTCACAGATTTTCTTGTTTCTTCCCATCTTATGCCAGTAAATCATCTGGTAAATGAATGAGATAAACGCTTAAAATATTCGTCTTTTATTCCTTGAAGACCCTTGAGAGAAGATGCCATATCACCTCTCCCCAAAGTGGAACAGAGCAACATCAATCCGCGTAGGGGCTCTGTGGGACCCAGAGAGAGTGTATACCCTGTAGCAAGGGAGTTGGATCTCGCTCGACCTGCTGCTAACCACCTGTGATGCATGCACCTCACTTTCCTCATCTGTGAAAGGAGACTGAAAGTAAAATTGAAGAATATATATGAATTTGCCTTTAAAATAAAATATTATGTAAAGGAAGGCAATGGTCTTAGCAAATAAATTAAATGTGATTAATGTTTAGGAAAGGTGTTACACATGTCCCAAAACACCAAAACTTGGCTTATCACCTAATAATTCAATTTTTGAAGCCCTCTCACTAGCCCCTTGGGAAGACAGACACCTTGGCATGCAACAGCTTCCTCACTGGTCTGCAGTTCCCTCTGTCACGGCTGCATCCAGCCCTTCCACCTGTCTTGAATCTACACAAAACTGCCAATACATCTGTTCACCTGTTTTCGCTCTGTTGCTTACTCCATCCAGAATGCCTTAAAGCCCTTCTCGAACAAACAGAACTCTACAGGTGTTCAAGGGTGGGAGCAAATGTCTGCCTCCTGCTTCACAAGGTCTCATCTTCGTGTTCACAGAAAGCATTGTGTGTTCCCCTGCTGTGGTGCTCACATGCTTGGGTGGCATGACTCCTTGGCCACCTTCATAAACTTGCTCATTTTATACTGCGTTCTCCATGGCCAAGTCTTCTGAAACATGAGGGACATGCAGCCAAAACACGGGTCATGCTATGCAGCCTAAAATGTAAAATACTGCATGATGTTTCTTTATATTGTAGGAGAAAAATAACATAGGTTTGTGGGGACACCTGTCACAAAAGGTAAATTGAGAGAAAACCAAGTTTATTCATATGTATATTTCATACACAAACGGGGGATACCCAGAGAATGAGCAGTTCCCCAAGAGGTGGCTTTGAATTCCAGATGATAACAGGAAGCAGTAAATTTTTAGAGAAGTACGGAGACAAAAGAAAATGACTTTGAGTCTCTAAGCATGGCCCATGGGGGAGGGCAGATAACTGGCAGACAGAGACTAGTTAGTGTTGTTTGTTAGTGTGGGCTCCTTTGGTACCATCTCAGGCCCAGGAGGGTCTCTGTTCTCCCTTGTAGAAGGGGACAGGTAGGGTACCTTTAGTCTTTGTAACACTGTGTCCTATAAATAGAGGGAGGGCACAGGGCTTTCCTGCATCTGCTTCTTCTTAATTGTCTTCAGCTCAACAATCCTTCCTATTTTGGGAGGTATATTTTGGTCTCTCACACTGTATTTCCAAGGTTTTAATCCCTTCTAAATAAAGTGAGATTAGAAACGCCAAGCTCCTGTTGTTACTTTGGGAGAGATTGACCCTCACAACCTTCCCGAAGCTCTTGAAGAGATTGATGATGATTTCTTATGTCTTGTAAATATTAGGTAGATGCCATTACTTATAAACCTCTGGAACGCTCTACCCCGCAGCCACTCTAGCTCTGAGCCCATCTGGAGTGCCGGAAACATCTCACAGGCAATTGCTCCACACTCCAGGCTCCATGAGCAATGATCACCATGGCAGCCCACAGTCATTATTGAAAATACAGCATCAGAATAATGAAGATGCTAAGACTCTCCCCTCTGGCCCCCATGAGTAATGAAAGCCTGAAGGAAGAGCTCATTCATTAAGATTTTATAAGCAGAGGAGAATAAATGGACATTTGTTTTAAAGAAATTCATTTCTGTCCAGTATTCTAACTTTAAAGGAACTTTGTAGGGAATACAGATTTATTTTTAAAAATGATTAGAATAAAGTTCAGCTACTGCAAGTGAGTCTTTGAACCAAGTACTCCTGAAATGTTTCATTAGTAATATTTTGTTCAAAAATTCTAATCAAACTGACAAGAATTTGACTTTTGTTTCATTGTCTAAAGAATGTAAATGTGGTCATTGCACATACCAGGAATGCAGAGAGTCAAGTACGCCTTATTTATATTGACCGTTCCCCATCATTTATCCTTGCAATGCCTTTGTGATCCCTGGTTAAACACAAAAAGCTAGCACCTGAAACTTACCAAAAAGATGAACATTGACAGTCATCCCCCATAGATGCAGCCCAAGCACAGGCTGAGGATGCCTGGCAGGACAGGAGTTCTGTGCAGTGATAAGTGTGGTCAGATAAGAGCTGTCCTTCAGCCTGCACCACAGCCTGGAGAGGAACTGCCCAGTCCTTCCCACCCAGGATGCTGAATGCAGGGCTGCTTTTCCTGTTAGCCAATATTATCACAACAAAATTAACTAACTCATTTCGTAAACTTTTCCACTTTGCAACTAATTCTTTCGTTAGCAATGAGGAAGGAAGCAGGGAGGGAAAGAGAACATTTAGCCAACTTTTAACATTGATTTTTGCTTCTGCAAGGATATTGATGAGTGCTTAATTTGCACAGTTTGCCCAGTCATTGTTGGTGAGTTAGGCTGCCGTGAACTCACTGGCCAGATACAAACAAACCGGAAAACATAAATGTGCTTAAGTAACATCAGCTTCTAGTTCAAAAGTTAATAGCTACATTAAGAAGAGGATCTCAAGGCAATGATGTAACACACTGGGAAGTAGAAGGAATATTTACTTGTCACTCTCTGAACTGTGAGTGCTCATTGACAGAAGATGAAAATTTTACCCTAGATTAAATCACTCATTTTCAACTGCAATTTTTTAAGCATTGTGCAAAAAGTAAAACAAATCTGGTTACTCTGTTGACTCCAATAGCAGAAGAAAAAAGTAGCAAAACATTAAATAATATCAGTTTTATATCAGTGTCTTATATGCTTCAAGTAGAAAAACAATTCGGTAATTTTCAAAGCAATGAAAAACACATCTATGCTTGGATTAAAAATAAAGCTTTTTGCAGATGATTCCATGAGTTAAAACATCTAATGCTATTGTAAATTGTATTTTAAATTCATTTTAAAAATTCATTGCTAAAAGTACAATTAATTTTTGACTGATACTTTGGATAAATTTTTACAGGAGCGGAGTGTTATGATAAAAACCATGCTTTAACTTAAGAAACCAATAAAGTACAAATGCATTTGAATTTGATTGTGTTGCACATACTCATAATTGCATCTAAACAAGCTGTGACATTCTAGAAATAAATATAGAAGCTATAATTGTCAAAATTTTAAAATATTCTCATAAACTCATCTTTTTATGAATATAAAAAAAGATCTCAGCGTGGCAGTAGTGCTTTCTCTTTCATCAGTTGGAATTTCTTTAGAAATGGTTGAACTTTAGAAGACCTACTCTGAAGTCAATCTAATTGCCTAACAGAGTTTTTTGACATTTAAAAAATTGAATTCTCTTTATTTTGGCTGCATATTTCTTTCTAACTAGAAATCTTTAATTACAGTATTCAATCAATTTTTTAAAAACGCTAGCTTCTGAAGTTTTAGAAAGTTGCCATTGTTGATGCAGTTATGCCCTATCACATATAGATTGTGTAGTGTTTTCAGTTTCTTCCTTTGTAAATCATGCTTACCGAGGTATACCTCACATATCATTAAAAGCCTACCTTTTAATGGTGCAGCTTATTTCTCACCTTCCTCCACAGCCCTGGCCCCAAGCAGCTGCTGCTCTGCTTTGTTTCAATGTGTGTTTTTGATGTTTGGTTTTTGCTTGAGACGGAGTCTTGCTCTGTCACCCGGGATGGAGTGCAGGAGCAGGATCTCAGCTCACTGCAACCTCTGCCTCCTAGGTTCAAGTGATTTGATTCTTCTACCTCAGGCTCTTGAGTAGCTGGGATTACAGGCACACACCACCACACCCAGCTAGTTTTTGTATTTTAGCAGAGACAGGGTTTCACCATGTCGGCCAGGCTGGTCTTGAACTTCTGACCTCAAGTGATCTGCCTGCCTCGGCCTCCCAAAGAGCTTGGATTATCACTGTGGTTATTTTTAACCTGTGTTTTATAGAATTTCAGATGAGTGGAATCATGGAGTATGAGTCTTTGTGTCTGGCTTCTTTCACTCGGTGATATTTTTGAGGCTCACCTATGTTATTGCCTGTATCAGTCCCTTCCTTTTTACTGTTGAGCAATGTTCCCTTGTATGGATACACCACATTTTATTCATTTACTACTTGGTAGACATTTGAGATTTTAGCTTCTGATTAGTATGACTAATGCTCCTGTGAGCTTTCATGGATAAGCCCTTGTGTAGACATATGTTTATATTTGTCTTGGGTAGCTTCCAGGGAATGGAACTATGGGAGTGCGTGGATGTATTTTACTTTGTAAGAAACTGTCAAATGGTTTTCCAAAGTGGCTATTCTGTTGAGCATTCCCTTCAGGAGTGCACGAGTGCTCCAGTTTGTTTTATAATTACATGATAATAGTTATGAATATGGGTTCTCTGAATGGTAGGATATCGCACAAGGATGCTTGGACAGATGAAAGACAGAACTCTTGGTCACAGCTGTGAATGAGAAGAGGCTGTCACTTGGACTACACAGTGGAGTGCATCCAGGGACAGGGGAACAGCAGGCTGGAACTATACAACCACAAACTGTAGTCCCCATATTGAAGGAAAAAAGGCTAAAGAAGCTGACTCCTAGGAGAGTCTCAATGTTGGACTCTGCAGAGAAAGACTTCAAAGTAGCTGTTAAGGTAGGTTTAAAAATTTAAAAGAAAAAAATAATCTTTTGTATGGCAAGTGGGGTGGGGTGAGCTTGGTGGAGCTAGCTGGGACCCCCGGACATTGGGCATTTTGACTAATTCCAAACAAGAAGGGTCCATTCCTGGGCACTAAGTATCCTGGGGCCTCTGGCAGTTGGATATGTGTTTATTATAATTCAGCAGTGTTAGTCCCTGGTAAGGAAAGTGGTTGAGGTGTGGGGACTCAGTGAACAGCCTGCAAAGAGGAATTGAAAGTTTTCAGCCATGACATCAAATCTGGGTCAAAACAGCACTTGTGAAATGTTATTACACAGATATTCCACATCGTTGCCAATACTTGGTACTGACAGAGATTAGTTTTAGAAGGTCTAGGAGGTCTTGTGCACCTTAATATGCATTTCCATAACTACCAACAATGAACATTGTTTCATATGGTTTATAGCCTTTTTATAGCCTCTTTTGTGAAGTGCTTGTTCAAATCTTTGGCTCATTCTTTATTGTTATTCTTTTTATTGTCAGTGTTGCTCTGTCATATTTCTTATTATTGACTTGAAAAAGTTAATACAAATTCTCTGTCTAGTATATGTGGATATGGTATTTTCCCTCAGTCTGTGGCTTGGCTTTTCATTTTTAATGGTATCTTTCAAACAGCAGAAGTTTTTAATTTTGATAAAGTTGTTTCTCAATTTTTCTTTTATGGCTTACTTTTTGGTCCTATCTCTGAAATACATGCCTAATCCAAGGTCACAAGTTTCTCTTACATTGTCTTCCAAAAGTTTGTAAATTTATCTCTCAGATGTATTGTCTGGGTCCACACTTTTTGTACATGGAGGGAGATAAGGGTTGCTTTTGCCCATATTGATATCTAGTTGTCCCAGTACCATTTTTAGAAAAGATTACCTTTTCCCCATTGAACTCACTTGATTTTTTTGGTGAAAAATCAGTTCATCATATGTGGGGGCCTTTTTTCAAACCATTTGTTCTTTTCCATTGATGTACATGTTTATCCTTATGCCAATGTCAGACTCTTAACTTCTCTAGAATTATTGTATATCTTGAAATTAAGTACTGTAAGATGTCCAACTGTATTTTTTAAAATTCCACTAGCCTTTGCATTTTCACCAAATTTTAAATATAGCTTATCAGTTTCTACAAAAACCCTGTTTTGATTTTGATTGAGTTTGCATTTAATTTACAGATTAACTTTGGAAGAATAGACATCTTAACCAGATAGAGTTCTTCAATCTACAAAGATGGCATATCTCTTCATTTATTTAGATCTTTTAAAATTTCTCTCAGTAATATTTATGGCTTTTATTATACAGGTTTTGCATATCTGTTAATTTAATTAATTAAATATTTTAATATTATGTTTTTCCTGATATTAAATGAACATGTTTAAATTAAATTTCAATTTCCAGTTATTTGTTCCTTCAGTATACAAATATATTTGATTTGTTTTAATCTTGTACTTCCTACCTTGCAACATTCACCAAATTTGTGAAATTTTCATTCATTATTTATTGAGCTATTTTTCTGTTTCTTTTCTCTTTCCTACCCTTCCAAACCCAAATCATACATATGAAAACTTCTTATATTATCCCACAGGTCTTTAAGAATTTATTTTCCCCTTATCTTTTTTTTCCTGTTTTTTACATTGAATGATTTATATTGATTTATCTTCAAGTTTATTGATTCTGTTTTCTGCCTTCTACAATCATCTGTTGAGTTAATTTAGTGAGTTTTTCATTTCAGTTATTGTACTTTTCAATTCCAGAAATTCCATAAAATTATTTTTATAGTTTTTATTCCTTTGTGTTGATTCTCTATATGTTCACTCATTAAGACCTATTAAGATCACATTTTCCTTAAAAGCTTGAAACATCCCTTAATAGCTACTTTGAAGTCTTTGTCTACAGAGTCCAACATCTAGGTTCTTTTGGAGTCCATTTCTTTCATCTTTTCTTCTTCAGTATGGGACATACATTTTGTTGTTACATTGCAGCAACTCTGGGTTCCGTTGTTTCTTCTGAGGATTGATGGTTTTCTGCTGCTGCCTGGATCCACAGTGTGAATATAGATCGCCTCTATTCTTTGTCTAGTTATTTTTACTTACAGCTGCTTCTAAGTTGGCCTGGGTCTCTTCAGAATTCACTGTGCCTGTGTAACTTAGTGGCCAAGCAAAGTACTTGAGCAGTTTATGCTGGCATTTTGGGCTAGCCATTTTCTTTCCTTGCTTCCACATGTGCCTCTTTACTTTCCAGCTGCTCTTCTAATCCCAGCTGTACGGCTTTACTTTCTTTTCTTTTTTTTTTTTAACCCGAGCCCATCCCCAAGGCTTTACTTTCTATTACCTGAACTGCAGGTGATTTGGGAAATTCATACAATCAAAACAGCAACAAGAAACTGATGTTTCCTAATGCACTTTTGCTTTTTAATGATAGACTCGTCTCACATTTACACCTATTTTCTGGCTACCTCTTCAGACTCCTCACTGTGCCTGCTTATTCATTGGCTGGCCAGAGTACAGGCAGTTGTACTGATTTGGGGGTCTTATCCTTTCTTTGGCTTTCTTCCTTGAAAGATGCTGACCACTCCCATATTTCCAACTGTTGTGCCAAATCTGACTCTGTCCTTGAGGTAGTACGACTGTGATTTTCTGTGACTGGAGTAGAAAGAGAGGACTGACAAAAACCCACCACAGGCAAAAAAGCCACAAACTTATGATTCTTACTCTTTGTTTTAAGTGTCTATTTAAAGTAAACTCTCCTAGGCTTTCTGCCTGCTTTTGGTGGCTTTCTGATACCTCCCAATAATTATTCCTTCCATCTGGTTTTCATCACTGATATCTGGAGGACAGTTTTTCAGTGACACCATCACCATCACCTGAAGTCTTCCACTTTTATTCTTCAGGAAAATGAAAATATGAGAAATCTTTAACAAGCTCAGTTAATTATTCTCACATATATAATTTTGTATCTGAAAAAGAGTAATCTTTAAAACATCTTAGAACAGTTTTTAAAAATTGATCATGCATTAGGTCACAAATAGAATATTAGGGGACTTTCAAGGTGAGACTCATAAACAATCATTCAATAATTGTCAGTCAAGTACCTGTTATATACGGGTTTGGTTCTAACTATAGGGTTGCAAATGAGCAAGCCAGAGTCTGTAGAAGTGCATAAATGTATGGCCTGTAAAATTTCAATTAAAAAAAAGATTATCTTAATTATTTTTAGCATAAAGAAGAAATTGTACTAAAATTATATGCTGTTTAGAAACAAAATAAATACTACATGTCAAAACCAGTGATATTTTAAAATATTAATGTTTTTCTGTATACTACAAATCTGGTAGGGAATTTTTAGTGGTTTCATTTAAGAAGTTTTTAATATATTTCTTATATGTTTAACTAATTTTTCAGACATTTGAAAATATTATCACAAAAGATAACTTAAAGTCATTTAACAGACTCTGGCCCCTGATAGGTACACTATATAAATATACATTTTTTTCAGCAAGAATGATGTATTATTTGCCTTATGATAAATTTACAATTACATGACTTCTGTGTATTAGCCAAAATTTTTACCATTAGCATGTTCAGTATTCCAAGTCAGGTAAAAATAGTTTATTCATAATTGTTTTATTCTTTGCTTATATACACTTATACATAAGAATACACATTTCATTTTCAAAATCTTCCAAAATGTTGACATATGCTTATCATAATTTCAAAGTTTTAAAATTATTTCTTGCTTAGCTTGGTTTTATATATTCTCTTAATACCGTTAGTTATGTAACATTGCACTTGTGTCTATGAATAGGACTCACATATTTCCATGTTTAGATTTTAAGTACTTTTCTGTGTTCTTGAGTTTTTATTGTCAATTTTGACATTTTTATTCCCATGCAAGTGGAGTGAAGTTTGCCTATTTTTTAGTGTTTATATAATGCATTTTGACTTTGTTGTTGTATAGTTAGCAAAGTTGTTTGACATGCTTTAAAAATTGTTTAATTCGTATTAAATCCAGAAAGTGCCTTCTTTTTTATAGACGAGTCCAGCCCATTTTAGTATTTTATTAGTGCAGGACCCCATTCTCCAATATGTTCAACATTGTAGCTAGCCTTTGTTATCTCTTTTTATTTCTATGTTGTATCAAACAGTAACTTTTTATTTTTCTTAGTATTGGATGGGAGGTAATTTCATGTTATTAAATTCATTTTCTAGGGTTTATTATGCTCAAAATAAGTTGCTTTCATTATTTTCTACCATTCTTACCATTATATTGTATTAATAATAATCACCATTAAAAAGGTCCACCATGTACAAAGAGCAATTCTAAGATTCCTTTTAATAATGGCCTGGTTACTTCAAGTCTCACCTCTTTTCTGGGGTACTTGAATTGGGCATTGGTATAGCCTTGTCTGGATACCCCAATACATCTTAGCATTTAGATTTTACTGTAAAATGCAATACTTACTGTTCTTTGTTTTTTCAGAATGCATTTTGCTTTCTTATGTATTCTGATCAATTATTTTATTGAGGCACTGTTCACATGCAATAAAATGCACAGCTCTTGATCATTCAGTTAAGAGATAATAGTTACATACTTCCACCAGCCATCACCCCAGAATGCACCCTCATACACATTGCCATATAATTCCCATCTCGTCCTACCTTCCAGAAATACCTATTTCCAGTTTCTGTCTCTATAGATTATTTCTGCTTGTTCTGTGACATTGTATAGGTAGAATCTTACATGAGATGCTTTATATCTGTCTTCTTTCACTCGGCACAGTATTTTTGAGTTTCATCCATGCTGTGCCTATTTGTATTTTGGTTCCTTTTTGGATGAGTAGTATTTATTGTACAAATAAACTACAATTTGTAAGTGCATTCTCTTGCTGATGGATGTTTGGTTCCTTTTCAGTTTGGAATTATAATGAATAAGGTGCTATGAATATTTTGCACCAGGTTTTTGTGGACATACACTTCTGTGGCTTGCAAATAAATACTAAGGAGTGGATAATGGGGTAGGCCTATGTGAAAAGTTACATGAAATTATCAATTTTCGAAGGGTTTGTACCATTTTACACTCCTACCAGGAATGCGTGAATGTTCTAGTTGCTAAACATCCTCACCAACACTCAGTATTGTCAGTCTTTATAAACTTGTCCATTCTAGTGGAGTGTGGTGGTATCCTGTGTGTGTTGAGCTGGGTCTGAGCTGTGCTGCTGCGTAGTTGGATTTAGTTCTATATTAACCATGTACATCTGGAGCCTCATTGCTGCTAGATGGACAGACTCTCTCAGGGTTAGTCAGTTCCGAGAGGTAGTAAAAAACTTTCCATAGAGCAGGCTTTTCAAATACAAGCAAACAATCCAGAGCTCACTCCCTCAACCACCTCCCGCAGCAGGCTGCTACACTCTGGGCCACTATACCCTACCTTAATACTCACCTAGGGCCAAGTCTCGGGAATAGCCTGGGTGCCCCACAGCCCCCTGAAATGATTCACACTTCACATTAGTCAATGCTAAGCCTGCTTGCCCTGCTTTCCCAATTCCTTCCCACAGAACCCACACCAAGCCTCTTGCTTACAGCTCCTCTCTCTCTCTCTCTCTCTCTCTCTCTCTCTCTCTCTCTCTCTCTCACACACTGCCTCATGGCTAACCCTGCCACTTTTCAGTGGTCCCCTGAGAGTGATGTCTCTCTTCTATTGGGACATGTGAGTAATGAACTATTTTGCAAAGAGAGTTGTCTCCTGATTTGTTGGCCTTACTGTACCTCAACTTTCTGTTAATATACTATATTTTAAAACAATTCTTCACTGGCTTAAAATGCTTGCAAAGCTGTGTCAGGATTTCTCTTTAGCAGTGCTTAGAATCTGAACGCCAGTGTGACTTGAGATTTTTTTAAAAATCGTATCCCACCGACCAGTTTTCTGAATGACTAGTTTCTCCCCATTAACAACCTGCCAGATTTTGGGGTCTCTAGGGAGTTCCTTGTTCTCCAGATTTGCTCCTGGGCCCCTCTTCTTCAGTGGCCCCTCTCTGCTCTGATGAAGCTCTGATGAAGCTCAATGGAGAGGGTCAGTGTTTGGTTGCAGACTCATTCCATGGCTGATACTCTTCTGGGGTCTAACGCATCATGCCAGCCTATGCACGCCCTTTGAAGTCTGTGATCCCATTGTCTGCTTTCTCCTTAGCCCTGCCTAAACAGCCTTCTTCCTCTCCCTTCACATTGCCAGTGAGGAAGGCAGCTGTAGGTGTTGGAAGGCTTGTCTCTTTCTGCATTTAGTCTACCTGGATCCCTTTGCATCTTCAGCTCTCTAATGAATAAATACGTTAAACAATCAACAATTGCAACAAAAGCCTGTGGTTTCATAGTTTATCTAGCTCTTTCTTGTTGCTAGGATAGGAATGGCCATCTCTGGAGACTATATGCCACCTAGAAGCGGAACTTCATTCAGGTTGATTGATTTGTGTGTCATTAACTATCTTTTGGGTTATTGTCATTTTTTCAGTCTGTTCTCAGATCTCTATTGCTGCTTAGGAAGATTTTCTACAGCCATAGGACTGTGTTTACAGATTTTTTTTCATAACCTCCAACTACTGTCTTTTTTTCTGCCTTCAAAAGAAAAGTCAACATAACTGAGTGCAGTACTTGTAGTACTTCTTTCTTTTGCCTGTTCAGCTCTTCCCTGTGGTTCTCTTCCTTTTCAACGTCTCCAGGAAGAAATCTTAGGCATTATCCTCTTTGTCCTTGGCAAGTTGTAGAATCTTTTATTAATCTTTAAAATTTGAGGGGAAAAAAAAGTCTTTGACAAGAAGGAGTCCTGGAACAGAAGTTGTTTCCTTAAGAATTTGCTCTTCTGTGGGGTGATAGGGGCCCTGTGTTGTCCTAAGTCTCTGGTTTCTCTGGTATTTTGACTTATCTCATGTTGTCTTGCTGGGATGTGATTTCAAAATTTGTGAATTCACCTTGTATTATTATTGTTATTCCTGTCCACTGTCTGATGGTAATTTTCCTGGGCTAGTTTTAGTTAACACTACTCTTCCAGTATTTCTTTACATTTAGTTCTTCATACCTTCTGTAAAGTTTGTTAATTACCCAGCCCCCTAGAGCTGACTGTTTAGCAAGCCCAATACAGTGCCACGTGCTTGTCTCCATCTAAGGTGTTAATCATTCTTCTTTGGCTTTGGCCGAAGAAATGACCAAACACCTCCAGAAGCTCCCTGTAACTCCTGAGTTGAGGGTGCCATTTCCAGCTCCTGGCTCTTCTCCTAAGGGCTTGTGGTGGCGTTGATTTTCTTTTGTGAATTTCTCATTGCTTTTTGAAGTTATTCTCATTTATTTTGATGTGGATTTACTTTACTTTTTTTAAATGTTAAACCCTGTGCTTTAGACTGTCAATAATTTGAATTTTTAATTTTTTTTTTTTTACCAGCAGTGGTTAAAAAGGACTATTCCATGCTCTCTGGACACCAGACTTCAGGAATGTTATAACAAATATGTGTATTAGCACAACTTATTTAACCAAGAAATAATTATTTAACCTAGAGAAGGTGTAGGGATTTCAGGGGAGAAATGTTATCATAGTTGAGTGCTTATTTCGTGGGAAAGGAATTAGATTTATTCTGCATAGCTTGATAGGGTGCACATGGTAGAATATACAGGTGGCAGATTTTGGCTCAGTATAAAGAGACACTCCTCATACTGAGGGCTGCCCTCAGTGAAACAGACACTGAGGACACAACAATTTCCAGCTCCTGGAGGTGGGAGAGCAAAGGCTCGCTGGCCACGCTTTAGCTACAGTGAGAAGAGGTCCTGACTCTAGCAATGATAAAAAACGTTGGGTTCTATCAACAAGATGATCAACTGCAAAATAAAAACGTAAATCTGAACTTAGTAAGAAGAAACTTTCATTCCAGAGGATTTTTGCAATAATAAAAGACTTTTGCAATTGGAAGAACACACTGATTATAAGATCTTTAAGTGACTCCAGAACTTAGGCAAAAAGAGCTTTTTTCTTGCATAGACAGGAGTCAACCAGGCTAGAAATAACCAAACATGGGGAATTGGGATGAAGGAGTAGCAGCATTAGATAGTAGACAGAGAATATTTTCCCTGAGGCCACCTGTTCTCAGGAGAGGCGTCCGGCTGCTCATGCTGAGGGGACCTTGGTGGAAGGTTAACAAGAATTTTGTTCTGGTTGATCAGTGGGGCAAAGCAGTTCAGATAATTATTTATAAGGCAAAATAAAAAGAGAATTGGCAGGATCTTTGTCGTTTTCACAGGGAACAAGGGGGCATATATACATCTAAGACATATGGGAAGGGTGAGTCTTTGCAATAGGCTGTTTTCAGGGACACAAAAGGGTGGGATATTCATTTACCTCATCAAAAAACAAATTTTGTTTAAAGATCTAATTGGCTTTTATTTGTTATTCTACAATTGAGCACCACCTCATTCTGTTTTCTGAGAAATAGAAGGAGGTTTCTATGAGCTGATCAGAGAAGTTTGGCTTTATAGGCAGAAAGAACTCAAGGAAGCAGAAACAGGGAGCAAAAAGTGTATTGGTCATTTGAAAGTTACTTGCCTTACAGGATTAAGACAGAGGGAACTTCCTTATTGCGCTAAACCAGATTGACTGAAATCTCCTGTTTTTTTACGAAAACGGGCCCATTTCAAACTTCTGTTTGGTTCCATGGCACTTAGTACAAGTCTCTCCATTCTGGTCTGGTCTGGTCTTCTGGGGCCTGGTGCAGGAGGCTGGTTCAAGCCGACAACCTCCCATCAACTGGGTTTAACAACCTTCAGGTAAAATTCTACGTTGCCAAGACATTTTCAAGCTTTATTCACTTCTTGACAATGAGCCATGTCCAGTTGTCATTTAGCTTTCTTTGATAATTTGTCAAGTGCCTCCAGGCACTTCACTAGGCTCTAAGGTTAAAAGTCTGGGTCAAAACTCGACACTGCTCCAAGGAGGTCACAGTCTAACAGTCTTCCCTGGAGAAGTACGCTTCCAGAATAGCAGCTACAGGTTATGTACAAACTAAGTTGGAAATGTGAAAAGTCCAGAAGTCAAAATGACCAGAGTAAGGGCCAAAGATCAAAGAATGCTATGAAGATTAGGCTAATAAGACTTGCTGATGCACTGCATTTGGGCATAAGAGAAAGGAAGGTTTCCAGGTTAACTTCAAGGAGTTTAGTGTGAGCAACTAGATGAATGGGATTGATATTTATTGATGCAGAGAAGAATGTGGGAATAGCAGGAGGTAGAGGGGGGAGATGAAGAGTTCAGTTTTGGATATATTAAGTTTGATAAGCCTATTAGAAGTCTGAGTAACTTCTTCAATTAGAGATTTGTAGTATGGAATTTAGAGATGGGGTCCAGGCCAGAGAGATGAATGTACAGATGATACTGACCAGCATGTTCTGTCCATTGCACAATAAGCCAATCACTGAGATGACAAGTTTTGCAGTGGAGAAAATATTTTATTCACAAAGCAGCCAAACAAAGAGGTGGAAGAACACCTCTCAGATCCACATCCCTGAAGATGGGGTCTTAGTTATTGGATAGAGGAGCAAGGTGGTCCAAGGCATGGGGAAAGATGATTGGGAGTGAGGAAAAATGAGGTAATCAGTGGTCCATGCAAATGTAGTCAAGCTTCATGGTTCTTTATGAGACATGTCTTCACAAAATGGCATCATTAACATGATCTGAGAGTGGTGTTTTTGTCCCTCTAATGTTAGAAGATCACTCATTGAACATCTCTGCAGGGGATTGACCCTGTCGAGTTGGAGGGTCAGTGGCCTCAGATGGCTTGAACTGGACAAGTGTTGACCCCAAGTTACTGAAAAACAATGTAAGTAAGTTACCATCATGACTTATAGATTCTATCTATAAATAAGGCAGTGGGAATTTAGTTATATATTGTTTAGCTCATGACTTTTAGCTATATAGAATTTAAAATCACCTAGAAAAAAGGAACTTTTAAGCAACCAAAGCAGATAAAGTTTTGCAGGCTAATCAGCTTAGCTGTTCATTTCAGAGGTGGCTTGTGGATCATCATATCCAGAAGTCATAAAGTTGATCTTGTACCATGGGGAGCATATTGACTGAGCAAAACCAGCAGTGATCGTGATTCTAGTGGTTTCTAGGATGATGAGTGGACTTGGGAGTAAAGGAGGTGCTATTTTCCACCACAATCCTCTCTAATCTGTGTGCAGGGCCGTTCTGATTAGCTGAATATCATCGTGTGGGTTATGCGGGCCTTGAGGCAAACTTCAAGGTTGACCTGATGCAGTTCATTGGTATGTTCTCTTGTCCTCTATTCATTATCCCCAGTAGCTAATTCATTTCCAGGGGACTCTGTGGGAATCAAATAGTTCAATTATATGGAGAATGAATCTAGGCAGAGAACTTTCATCACACATTAAGAAACCCATGCTGGAAGCAAGATACAAAACTATCAAAGTACGACTCCAATTATGTAAATATATATTCACGCAATAAGTGAATGAGCAAGTGGATTATTCCACAGATCTTTTAGTCCTACTGAATGTCAGTCTGTATTATATGCTGGATTACCAGTAGAAAACATGGTTTCTGGTGACGGGGTAGATGGAGTTGAGGTTCATGAATCCTTCCTACTGCAAACATGAAATGCTGAGTAAATGCTGGATATATATATTGATAACCTAAAGAAAGAAGCTGAGGCAGAATAATATAGTGAGTGTATTTGGTTCAAGGTTGAACACAGCAGCCTAGGACACAATTCCAGGTTGCCTTGCAGAGTGCTCCTTTGTTACAAACAGGTTTTTAAAGGCAAAGGGAACAAAGAGTGGCCTGATACAAAGTTGTTTGCCTAGAATTCTCATTGGTTTACAGTGATAACATTCGTCAGTGATTGGTTATACATTGTCGAATAGCCAATAGGTAGGGGATATACTGTCCAGTGTATGGCATTTTATGGCTGCTGGACATCAGTTAGTCTGGAGCCCACCTAGCAAGTGGCTTCAAGCAGTAATTATTTAGTTCAAGGAGTGAAAGGTGACTGCTGGCATTAGTTCTGATAATTAAAGGGGGCTCACATTCCTTAGATGAAGTTTCTTTTCTTTCTCAATATTTAAGCTAGTGACACATGTGGGCTTGGGTGCAAATTTTCCTACATGCATGGTGGGGGCTGAGAGGGCCAGCGTCAGAAATTTTTAAAGAGAAGCAGGACTGAATACTTGTTAAAGAGGGCAAGACAAATTGTATTCAGACAGCTGCAGTCAGAGAGAGAGTTCAATATAAACTGAGCTCAGCTCCAACTAAGACCAAGGTGGCTGAGGTTTTTAAAAGGAGGACAGAGAAGGAACAAAAATCAAGAACAAAAAAGAAACTTGGAGCCTGTGGGGAAATGGAAAATTACAGAAGGGGCTAAGTGGAGAATTACTGAAAACGTGGTTTGGTAATGTGTGTTGGGGCCATGTACGTTTTAGGGTTTGGCAGCATTGTGTTAAAACAATTTACTTTATAAACAAAATGCATGATTGATTGATACTGGAAGGAAATTACAAACTATTGGCATTAGCTATCTCTCTTCGAACATTATTAAGACCTTTTGCTTCTTCTTTATATATTTTTCCAATTTGTTATAATGACCATTATTTTTTAAATCATATGAAACAAAAAAGTCATAATATCATGACTAAATTCCTTATAAAAACAAATTAAATTGCTTTAGAAGAAAATACAATTTTCTGGTCATTGATTCCTAGGCAGTAAATCATAATTTGCAAATGATAATGAATAGAAGCCAAAGAAAGGGAGTTTGCTAGTTAATTTGTTTTCATTTTGGGTTCAAACAGAAATCTGTAATGCTGTTCTCAGATCATTCCATATGGCACCACGGCATCAAATTTAATTTGGATAGAATATTTTAGGCAGACACATTCAATCAATAATTTTATTTATATTTGTAACACCAAACTAAAATTTATTTTCTACTAACATGAACTAAAATGTAAACGTGTAGGCTGATGGTTTTCATTAATGTTTTTACTATTAAATTCTTGGTCTGTGACTTATAGTCAAATGATATTTAAAATCTATACTTAAGTGTAGACTGGGCATGGTGGCTCAGGCCTGTAATCCCAGTACTTCAGGAGGCAGAGGTGGGCAGATCATTTGAGGTTGGGAGTTCAAAACCAGCATGGCCAACATGGTCTCTGTCTCTACCAAAAAAAAAAAAAAAAAAAATTAGCCAGGCATGTGGTGGGATACCTGTAATCCCAGCTATTAAGGGTGGGCAGATCACTTGAGGTTGGAGTTCAAAACCAGCATGGCCAATATGGTCCCTGTCTCTATTAAAAAAAAAAAAAAAGCCAGGCTTGTGGGGGTGCCTGTAATCCCAGCTATTCAGGAGGCTGAGACAGGAGAATTGATTGAACCCCAGAGGCAGAAGTTGCAGTGAGCTGAGATCTTTCCACTGCACTGGGCAACAGAGCAAGACTCCATCTCAATAAATAAATAAATAAATTCTATACTTAAGTGTGCGTGGATTTATAAAAAATATTTCTTGAGGTCTAGGAAAATCTTTTAGATTTGTTATATGCAAAGAACATAGATACATTACAAAAGAAACCAAACCACTGTTTAGTTGTAGATATATGTAGATTGGTTTGGTTTCTTTAGTAAGTTGTATCATGGATTGTTCTCAGGGAGCATCCTCACTTATTGTGTCACAATTAGATCAGAGTTTGACACCACTTTTGTCCTACCCTTGATCAAAATGTCAAAAATCATGAGAATGTGTGTGCAACTAATTGCTAAAGCATATAGTCACTAAATGCTTGAAATTTAGTCTTTGAAGTCTAACTTATTTGATTTGTATGACATTAAAAATTGACTTTACAGATGATCATATGTGGCACTGAGTTGAGAACCTTAGCCAAAATGACCCAGTTCTTTTCAAACATTTTTATTAAACATATTCCATAGAGATGGGCAGACTGTAAATTAAGAATTGCAACTGTGATATTCAGTGAGGGAATATAAATAACCAGAGCTCCGTGAGACTCAATGAACCATGCAAACATTTTTGATATTGGCTGGAGGAATAGAACTTAATTAAATTTAGACAGTCTTAGAGTAATTGCTGAAATTTGTGTCTATCTTTTGCAAAAACTAGTATTAAATGCAAGGAAACCAATAAGAAGTCACCTCGATGATGTGCTTGCTGTGTCAGGGAAGAGTATAAGTGTCCCCAAAACATGTGAAGGACTTTTGGGTCCCCCCTTATTAGCTAAAAAAAGAAGAGGGATCTTTCCCTTTGAGTTTTGCCTTGGAATTCCTGAAGGCTTGGGGAGATCATGGGGAGAGTTCTGAATGTGGACGCAGGCTGTCTGATCAGTCATAGCACTTGCTAGATCCCCAGTCTCCAGGGAATCACCTGCATTGTGAGGGAAAAATTTTAAAGTGATGCAATTTGAGAGGAAGAAGAAAAATAAGATAAATCGAATGGCAAGGTTATGACTCCAAATGCTTTCCAAATTCTTACTTACCAGAGATGGAATACAAATTTCATTTTGAATTTTCCAGTAGCCGAGGGGGTGGAAATCTAATCCATTGCACAATCCACAGCGCTGATAATAAAATTAAGATGTGTCGCCTAGGAGGAACATATTTATTTATTATTTTGAGACATGAGACAAATTTCCCATTAGTCTTTATGATATAATAAAAAAATTTCAAATCCTTACAGAAAATACAAACATAAAGTTCAAAAATCTGCCTATAATCTTCTTCCCTGTACATTGACGGGATCGTGTCACATGCAGCTCAGTGGAAACAATTCAAAGGGAAGTCAGGGCTATCCAGTCCAGAAATGCAAGTCCCAGATGGACTGGCCTGATCCAAGTATTGAGTTCACAACAGCTATGGGGGCAGAGGACTGAATGTCCTGAAAACCATCTTCCCTATCCGCCCCCGTCCTATGCCACCCTGTGAAAATTAGGAGGCAGAGGCAGGGCTTTAACTGCGGTAATGTAAGTGTCGCTGGGAGCACAAACCCATAAAAGGTGAAACACTCTGTGGATGTGAGACATTTCTCACTTAAGATTCTTGAACAATATTCTGTTAAAGACATAATGAGACATATATTATCTTTTACTTTTTTTCCAGAAGATTGGTGCATTTTTTCATTTTCTTAGGAATAACTAATTGGACTTTTAGGGGAGTACAGATGTTGACAGAGGGGGTCAGGAGACAGTAGGATTGAAGCAGATTCCGGTCTCTTGGGATCTTGTTGGTGGAGGATGGGAGCCAGGAGGCTGTGGTGCTAAGGATGTGAGTGCTCACACCTGGAGTTCTCGAAGGGCTAGCACAGGAGGGCCTGCATCTCTGGGATGGGCTTCAGAACAACCTACTGTGCTTGAGTAGATGATGCCCTTGGAGTAGACCATGGCTCCATACAAGCAGTGTTTTGAGGGAAGTGTTAACCAACATCCTTATAAGGTTACAAGGGACATAGTAATAGCTACAATTTATTTTTTAGGACCTAAAAGTTTCCAGGATTTTCCAGGAGCTTTTTTGCCTGTATTAAATCATTTAAGCCCTACAGTAAAACTATGAAATCAATATAATGTACATTTTACAAATCAGAAAACAAGGTTGAGAGGTGAACTATAAGTTGCCTGAAGTCACACAACTGTTAAGATGTGCTAGGAACTGAACCATGTCCTCCTAAAATTTGTACACTGAAGCCTTAATCCCCAATGTGACAGAATTTAGAAATAGGGCCTGTGAGAGAGGTGATAAAGTTTAAATTAGTTCCAAGGGTAGAGCCCTACTCTGATAGGCGTGGGCCTTTACATAAGAAGAGAAAGAGATGCCAGAGCTCCCCCTGTCTTTTTTGTGATGTGAAGACATAGTGAGAAGGCGGCTGTCTATAAGCCAGGATGAGAGCCCTCACCAGACAACAACCCACCTGGATCTGTGTCTGAAAATTTCCAGCCTTCAGAACTGTGGGAAATAAATTTCGGTTGTATAAGCTACCCGGTCTGTGATATTTTATTATGGCAGCACCACCAATATAAGAACAAAAGGCCAAATTTAAATTCGGCCTGTGTGTCCCTTGAGGTCTAATTGATACCATGGTACCTCTGCAGCAAGGGCAATAACTTACAATATGTGACATCATTTAATTTACATGCTCATTAAAAACATGCTCTAATGTCATCAAATCTGAGGACAGTCAAGGCTTTGCTTGTTCAGAAATGTCTTTTATCCGTCCAAAATTTCTTGTTTGAACTGAATGATGTTTCACATTCTCATGATTAAAGCGGAGAGAAACCAACATAATCATTGTTGAGAAACCTAGGGGAAGTTTCACTTGAACAGGATCTGGGTGGAGGATAACCACCTTCAAACAAGAGCCAAAAAAAAAAAGGGAGAGATTTTTGTCTGTTGTCAAAGATCCCTCATGTGGTGCCCATGGTTAGAAGGGCAAGGACTATGCATGTTGGATCCGTGCAAGTGGGAATTTGTAATATTTGAAAATGGCCTGAGAGGAAAGAGCTGTCCGCAGAAATAAAGCTATTTCATAAACGGGGCCTTTGACACGAACTCAAGTTAGGGGTGAGAACCACATGTTTCAAATTGTGACGTCCCACGTCTCTAGAGCCTAAAATTAGAAGCATTCAAAGAAGATTTGGTGGTTCCACGCTAAGTTTTTGTTGTAGTTGTTTTCCCAAATGAATGATCTCTAGGATCAAATCATGTCTTCCTAAAGTCAAAGCTGTTGTGAGGGCCCAGGCAGTAAGGTCTGTTTCCAGGAAATGGGTATTGGGATGTATCCCTCTCACCACACGGACCACCCTGGCCCCGGGCTGACCAGGCTTCTGGAGGAGGAGCCCCTTTACTTGGCTATCACTTTGCACCTCGCTTTCCACCCGAGGAGAGCCTGTCTGAGAAGAGTGATTGTTCCTTGGTCAGTAGTAGAGAAAATCTAGGAAGCTATTTTCGAGAGAGTTGTAGATAAACAAAGATGTTTCTTTGGATGCTAAATGGAAACTATGAAAATGACTACGGTGCCTAGAGCTGTGGGAAACATCTGGTGGCATGGTTGGGTGGGGGCATGGAGTATAGGAAATTCTAGCAGTCATGCAGCAGATCAACAGCAGTACTGAGGTTTTAAGTGCACGTACTATTTGCCGTGTGGGTGTGGGGGCCCATCACATCTGATCACTGACAGATTCCGGATCCATCATTTGTTTATCAGAATGTACTAGCTGCTGCTTTGTAGCCCCCACCTTGGTGGGGAGCCACTTTACAAACCTCAAGTGCTGTATAATAATGTTTAGCAGTGGGAGGGGGTGATTATGGATCACTGAGCACAAATCAGCAGTTAGGTTCCCAAATAAATAAACCTTTCTTAACGCCTCTGATTCTGTTTTGTGAGCATGAGGAGTATTGGTTTGATTATTTTTTCTTCCCATATTACTATGAAAATTGCTTCAGTGCAGCTTCGAAAGCTGTTTGCATAAAAGCTGATTATTCACTGTTTTATTGTTCATTTTTTGTGGATCAGGCATTCACGAAAACTTTCCAAAATCTCTAGTTAATTTCATTGTATTTCAGGTTCACAAATGAGTCAAGCCACTCATACTTTGTCCCTCTCCATTTTCTCTCTGATTCCCGAGGCAGAGCTGTTGCTCAGTCTCAAGTTTTCTGCCTCTTACTGCAAGCTGGTCAACACTACAGCAGGTTAACATGAATGACCTGATGGGATGCAAAGAACAGACTCAGATGGTGTCAGGAGAAGAGCTAGAAGGAATACCTTTTTCATGACTGGACTCCACTCCACGGACAGAAAATTGAAATATTTGGTCTTATTTGGATGCCAGAGGAATGTGGGCTGGGATTTTTTTCTGTCTGAATTATGAGACATAATGCATACAAGCAAAGCTGTCTGTTCTGGTCCAGGAGGGATACCAGAGCGAGTGGCCTTCGTGCTCCAGGCTCAAGTAACCAAAGCAAGAAAGAGGCCTGACTGTTCCCTCTTTGCAGAGATGAATTCCACTGAGGCTTGCGGCCATGTTTTGAGAGCTAGCATTTGCTGAAACAGCCTATGATGTTTACATTACTTTATTTTTTTAAGTAAGAGAATCAGGCAAAAGCAGTAAGCAGAACTGTCAGCTCAAAGTACTGTAGGCAAGCAAAAAGAAATGATTTGATAGTGAAGAAATTAAATGCATTGGTAGAATTTAAGGTAGGGATTCAGTGTTTAAACGTAGATGTAAAATTCTCACTTACACACTACTGAACTAGACTTTTGGAAGTTTCATGACTCAGAGCTTAACTATTATAGTGCATGTAACAAATCACCACGGGCTATAGCAGGTTTCCTAAAATGCTTTGGACATGGAGCTTTTTCAAACGTCAGACCTTCCGGGAAGACAGAAGCTCTGTGGGACACACTTAGGGAGGCCCTGCAGTAGAAATTTACCCAGCATGGTTTGCATTTCTTTCAATCATTCATCCTGCTTGATCCCCTTGTCCACACATTTCTTATAATGTGTAATAAGTTTTGCAGACGTTTTTCATGGAGTTCCATTTTTGTGGGAAATCATGACCAAAGCAATTGTTTATATTATGCTGGATAGAAAATAAGCAACTCCTAGGAGGAGAATGTTGTAAATTCAACTCTTTTAAGTGATGTCATGAGTGTTATATAAATACTTGATAAATACATGTTAAATCTTAGTGCATATGCATGAATGAGGAAATGGCTATTGTAGCGCCATAGCTCATGAGAGAATATTATCATTCAGGAAATAAAAAGAAATCTAAAACTATGTTATCTGTATACTTTAACTTACTTAAAAATTAATAAAATGCCATGACATTTTTATTTTATTTTATTTTTTATTTTTTTTATTATTTTTTTTTGAGACAGAGTCTCACTCCGTCACCAGGTGTCAGGCTGGAGTGCAGTGGTGCAACCTCAGCTCACTGCAACCTCCACCTCCCGGATTCAAGGAATTCTCCTGCCTCAGCCTCCCGAGTAGCTGAGACTACAGGTGAGCGCCACCACGCTCAGCTAATTTTTTTGTACTTGTAGTAGAGATGGAGTTTCACCATGTTGGCCAGGATGGTCTCGATCTCTTGACCTCGTGATCCGCCCGCCTCGGCCTCCCAAAGTGCTGGGACTACAGGCGTGAGCCACCGCGCCCGGCCAACATTTTTATTTTATTTTATTTTTAACTGGATGCCTGCTAGGTATGGTAGTTTAGTCAAGTCAGTGTAGGGGAGAACCTGAAAACTTAGAGATAATATAGGAGAGCAAATGAGGTTAAGAAACTCATGTTGAGAGTTTCACCATCCAGTGAAACAGTGATATAACAGTGAATCCACACCCTTGCCTGTAGGATGCTTCCAGAAATCACCCTATAATCATATGTCAGTGAACTTAGGAATGTTCTTATCAGGAATTGTCTGTATACTTGCGTAATAATTGCCTTTAAAGTTATTGGGATAAATATGGGAGATAATGCAATAATTCATGCAAGTCCAATGTTAGTGATTTCCCTGGAGATGTTGAAATAGATGGAAATTTAGTAGTATGAATTTGGCCATGTAGCTTTAATACATCTCATCTAGAAGGTGGCCAGATTCTATAGAAAAGAAGTGTGTTTACTCATGTTTTCACTGCATAATAAAAGATATCTTATAACATTACTCATCTCCCCTTTCTGGTTTTTTTCCAACTTTTATTTTTAGATTCAGGGGGTGCTTTTGCAGGTTTGATACCTGGGTATACTATGTGATGCTGAGGTTTGGGGTGTAAATGCTCTCATAGTGAGCTCATGAACTTTGAGCATAGTACCCAACAGTTTGTTTTTCCCTTCCCCTTCCCTCAGTCCCTGCATTCCCCGCCTGCTCCAGCAGTCCCCAGCGTCTATTGGTGCCGTTTTTATGAGTACCAATGTTTAGCTCCCACTTACAAGTGAGAACATGCCGTATTCTGCAAAATTCTTGCTTACTGTAACCAGTAAGAAGTGGAAAATATGGGAATTCCAATATTCTGCCATATTCATATAAATATAAATCCAAACTCTGGTTTAAACTTTATTTTCTCATGGATGAGCTAATTCTTAGCACCTGATGGCTCCAGGCACATAACGCTCTCAGAAACATCAGATGTGAAAAATCTCCCAAGTGAAGAGCAGACACAGCTCAACGAGGCCCATGGATATAGAGCAAATGTTTTCAGAGATTGTTTATATGTGCCATTTCCTATCATTCAAGAAATGAAAGGGTCTACTACTAATGAGCTTATTCAGCAGGGGCCCAGCTCACAGCAGTGATTCAGGATAATCTGACTATTTTACTCAAGTAAAAAACAAACAGCACACAAAAAACTAAGAATTACTCTTCAATGCATGATTTTAGTTCTGTATGTACAGAAAGGTTTTCAATTTGTAATGCCCACAATGTAGGTAAAGATGTCAAAAATGTCCCATAGGGTTGAACTCCTGCATGCTGGTTGGGGAAGAGCAACAGCTGAGATCTGTTAGAGGCCAGATCGTAGAAGCACTAGAATGAGAAGCGAAGCATTGAAATGTTGCCCCCAGTGCTATAGGGCATCGTGGAAGGACTCAACCTGGGCACTGGTATGATGACAGTTCATCTTAGAAAAATCAGCCTGTCAGTTGTGCAGAGGATGCATGGAAAAAAGAAGACTGATGATAACAATCCCTAATAGATGGAGAGATAGCAGAGCTTTAAAAGCTGAAGAAAAGGTGACAGTTAGGACTCATTCTATTACTGAGGCCTATGTATAAGGGAAGAGAAAAAGTCAATGAAGATTTCTGGGTTTGGCCTTGAAATGGGCTGGATGAAGATTCATGAGGGTTGGGAGCGCTGGAGGAGACTGAGGGCAGGTTTCAATGCAGGAGAGGATGGCAACAGGAGGATGAGTGTGTGGTGTTTTACCTAAGGTATGTGTTGGGACCACAATGTGGAAAGAAGGTCTTCTAAGACAGGAATCACACACTCAAGAGTGGATGTCACAGATGCTGGTAGAGAATATCTTGCCATCAATCTGTATGATGACTGGCTGAGTCCCTTGAGGACATCAATTCTAACCTCTCAACCTTTAAAACAATTTAAAACGCTACAGTGTTTACATTTGGAAATCTCCTTAAGTTACTAAACTTTCCATTTTCGCAGTTCTAGGTAAGCCAAGTCAGGTCTGTCAGAACGATCGGCTTTTCCCTAGGAGAGTTAGCTAACTACAGATATGATAGCTTCTAAAATAGTGCCCTATAAATACTTCCCTGGGAAGGATTTACACTACATTACTCAATTAATTGTATATCCATTGCTGAATATAAATTTATGCTTATTAACAGGCCATAAAATTATAGCAAAGAGAAGCCCTAGAATGGGAATGCAGCATGGAAGAGCGTGAGAGCTCCGGTCTTTGATTGAGACTCACTGGTTTAGGGTCAATTGATCTGATACGTAGCCGACACATTACCTCGGGCAAATCACTTTTATCCTCATTTTGGGGCTTTAGTTTTCTTTTCTCAAAAGAAAGTGATTTCCGAATGTTCTCACTTATAAGTGGGAGCTGAACGATGAGAACACATGAACACATGAGCAGGAACAACACACAGTGGGGTCTGTCGGTGGGGTGGAAGAAGGGAGAGCATCAGGAAGAATAGCTAATGGAGCCTTCATTTAATACCGAGGTGATGGGTTGATCTGTTCAGCAAACCACCATGGCACACGTTTACCTATGTAACAAACCTGCATATCCTGCACATGTACCCTGGAACTCTATCCATCTGTTAAGCATCTACAGTTTGTATAGACATTTAGATTCTCACATACAACCTATAATTTCGACAATAATGCTTGTGATTATTACTATGAATATACTAGTGAGATAGCAAACCCTTGATATTTAATAGTTCAACTGTAAAAAAGACTGAAATGTAGAACAGTGAAGGAATATATCTGAGAGAGAGAGGCAGCCAAAGTGTCTGTGTGAAATTGATCAGATGCTAACAAATCTGTGGCCAAGAGGACTTCCTATCCAAAGTCAGTCTTCAAATACAGAAATTCCTAACTTTAAAACACCAACCCTCGGTGATACTTCTGAAGCAAATTATAATTCCTAATAAAAGATCTTGACATTGTAACAAAATTAAACCCAAGGGCCCTTCCCAATACAAAACAGATATCAGAATGACAGGGTAAGTTTCCTCTTCCTCTATGGCCACAGATATAGAACCTCATGATGTGGGAGTGGGGAACAGAACAGCTATGCAGGAAGGAACAGCGAGTGAGTAAGTGAGTGTGAGTGTGCACACCCACAGTTTCTCATCTTACGTATTCATCACTAAAGAGTTTTTACTAATGAGTCTTTGAAACCTGCCTCTGTGGATGTTTAGTTCTAAATGCTTCCTTGGTATAGTCATGATAAAAGATGGCTCCACTCCATGGAAGTTATCCATGTTGTCCTGCTTTCCAAAAAGTATTTCAGGCAGCTTCAAAAATAAACATTGCTTTTTTGGGATGATATCACATTGCTTCTTTAGAGATAACTATCCCAAGGATCTAAGCAAGTCAACAGAGCCTACCAGATTTATTATGATGTGACTACACCCCATTTCCAACACCTTTCCATCACTGCATGGGGTGCAAGGAGTTGCCCCCCAGGACTGTTGCTCTGACCTGCACATCGCCACTTCCTCTGTTGTAAATATGGAAAGACATTTAATGGGCTAAAACGATAGCAACAACAAACATAGGTCTTGACCTGCGCTTCTGTGATCTTGTCTTTTAACAGCTGTCCGCTGTTGCCATTCCCAGACCTACATGCAAGGCTCCAGCCCTCTAGGACATTTTTGACATCTGCAGAACAACGTAAAGTTCTCCTTGACTTCTACGTCTTTGCACATGCTTTTTCCTGTGCTTGGAGTGTCATTTCCAAGCTTCCAAATTCAGCTGTGGCCTGACACTGCTGAGCTCAAGGCTTATCACTATAGAAAGCCTTGTGGGCTAAGACAGATGGCTCTCTCCTTTTCTATTTATTACACTGTTATTATTATTATCATACTTATTTCCTGCACAAAACCATGAATATCATAGAGACGTTTTTATCTCAGTATCCGCTGTGCCTAAAGAGCAAAGAGCAGATAACACATAAGTCCCTGAGCTTCACATTGGTTGAATTAGTTCATAATTTCCTGACATAGGAATGCATACATTTTCCCTTCTTTATACATATGTAAATTTTCCCAGCCTCATTTGACAGCCAGAGAAGTAGGTTCCTAATCACTCTGACACCTTGGCAGTTTAGCCTAGATGAGGTAAAATATTATGATACAAATACCTGATTGTTTTTCTTTGAAGGAATAATTAGCAGTTTGACAGATTGCAAATGTGAATTATTCAGTGTGAGGCTGTAAATTTCCTACCTGCAGCATTTAACTCTAACTTGCAGTGAGCAGAAGGTCTGTATCAAATTGTGGATCTCTTTGAAAATGTTGGGTTGTTATTTGCAAAGTGTTTTAAAAGAATAGCAAGCTGTAGAGAGGGCCTTGTGATAGGAATAGGTGGATTTTAAAAGGGTCACTGCCAGGATATAAGAATCCTCTGTGGGATGTAATATTAAAACAAAAAGTGTGAACCTATTATAATAATATATAATGTAATATCTGATTAGGTTGTAAATTCCACATCTGACTAGTATCACTTGCGACTATTGACAAGTTACTTATCCTCTTTAATCCTCTATTTCTTAGCATAAATTGGCATACTAGTGTTGTCTGTGTTGTAGAATTGTTGCTTAGAGGGTCAAATAGTGGACATGTGTGTGGCCTGAGCACAGAGCTTCATCAGGACCCCGACCATCAGTTCAGTGCTATTACTGTGACCCTCCAGAGGGCAAGGGTTTAAAAATGTGGGCTTTATTATTGGGTATAGTAGTAAGGGCAACAAATCATGAGATGATCACCGTTGATCAAAGAGAGCTGGTTATACTCAATGATCCCAAGAGAAGAGGGCGCTCTATTGAGGAGCACACAGGGGCACGCTGGCCTAGGTCAGGAGGCAGCAGAAGCTGAAGGGAAATAAGCAAAAGGCCTCAGTGTGGCTTCCACAGGAAGAAGGGACGAGACAAGCTTAGAATTGGCTACTTGGAGTGATTTCAGCAGGCTGTGGGCACAGGAACTGCCCCTTGGTGTCTGGAACCTGGCCCTGATGATCAGGGGAGGTGGACAGTGGCTCTCAGTGTGGAAGCCCGCAGAGGAGGTCATGGGGATGTGGGCTCAGATTAGGTGATCAATATGAAAAGTGCACTCACAGGAGAGTGGTTTATTGTCTGCTGGAACTGGTTAGCCCTGGGAGGGGCAGTCCCTCCAGGGTCAGCAAGGCCCGATGTCAAAGCATTAGAGTGCAGAAAACGAGACAGGGCTAGCACAGCATGTTGCTTCCACAGAGGATGGGGAGTGGGGAGATTCTCCAGGTCTCAGTCACAAATTAGATCTCTCTCAGAGAGAAATCTAACAGGAGACAGCTTTGCGTGGGGGATGCCCTGTCTAACCAGTGGGGGCTGGGGAAGCTGCAAGGTAGGGGCCCAGGCTTTGAGGGGTGCATGAGTTTTGCACTTGTGTTGTAAGTGTCTTGGGGAGCAGTCTGTGGTGCAGCACCAGAGAATGTCACCCTCCCAACTCCACTCAGAGCCTTCCATGCCAGGGTCTTTCTAGAGTCTTCTCTCTCCTGTGCGGCAGCTCCAAATGTCCTGTTCTCCAGTAACAAGAGAAAGCAGGAGATGCCCTGCAGCATATGGGAGCCGGGCATGGCGCTGGACCACCTGTCCGTCCCAGATACATGGGAGCCTCTGTTTCCAGCCCACCTGCCCCGGGCCAGCTGTGGGCAGTGGGAACTATTGCTCATTGAGCCCAGAAATGGTGTGTCTCCTGCAGCTGTGGTCGGCTCTCTCGTCTCCTGGTCTATCACCCACCTCCTCTCTAGCTGCTCTCAGGGGCCATCTTTTCCCTTCCCCCACTTGCATAATCTTGTCAAAAATATGTGCATCTATAAAGCATTGCCTGTCATTTCTCACTTCTTCAGATCTTATGTGTTCGAAGGCAAACACATTTTTGGGTTTTGTACGAATCATTTCTCTCACATGTTAGTAATATAAATGGATATTCTGGTAACTGTTCTTTGGCCCTTAAATTATTTTTTATGCCACACATCAAATACATTTTTTTGCAGTATAATCAATAAAATGATTACACTGTGACTAATTCAGCAGACCAGAAAGGAATCTAGACAGAAAGCACTTCTAATGATATTTTTGGAATTCCCTAGCCTCCGTATCTCTTCTACGATAGCACAAAGTTATCTAAACTGTGGATAATGTGTGTTGATTACCTTTGATCAATACAGGAGCCAATTATTTCTATTTCTCTTTAGGTCCTACTTGCTTCACGTATGATAAATATGTTGGCATGCCAGCCTCGCGTTTCTTGTCCTACTGTACTGTATTTCTTATTTCTCAGAGTTTGACTTACATATCCCAGCAGTTCATACTCTACAGTCCCAGGGAGACCCCACTGGATCCCATGAAGCCTCGGCTGTTGGGGGGAAGCCAATACAGTCACCATCTCTTGATCACACAGTGCTTTTATCTTTTATAAATGAATTTCCCCTAGAGAGAGAGAGAGAGAGAAAGTAAGTGCTAGCTGTATTAAATCTGCTCAAAAGTCATTCCTTTGATGAACTGGCTGGGGGGAGCACTGGAAATTAGGTGGCTTAGAAGGGAGTTTAGACTTGCTGTGCATCCTGCTACTGCTCCTGAGGGCTCCGAAAGCAATTACCATTGGGAGCAGACTATGGGGGGACTCCTTGAGGGTCTCTGAGTGGGGCTGGGATCTCCTTTCTGAAGCGCATCTTTCTGTGGCCCCACACAGAAAGATGCACTTCAGATGCCCCACTGGCATGTGCACCTCTGCCCCATGCCACTTTTCAGCTCTTCTGCACACACATGCTGCCTATTGTTTGACAAATGTAAATGTTCCAACCATGACTCAGTGTGAGAACATGCACCATTAGAGCAGGTCTAACACTGGGTGCTTGTTTCACCATTTGGTAGCTCCCTATTTATTTCAGGGAGATTGTGGATGCCAGCAGAAGCCTGAAGAATGGGCAACCAGCCTGTCACTCATTCTGCTCCCTGAGAATCTGGCTTAATAAAAGTGGCTCCTGCTCTAGCCAAGTCTTACGGTAGCACCACTTCTCAGTTTCTAACCTGTGAGGCCAGTGAATCCTCATGTAGTGGGATTGAGAGGATCTTGGAGAGACTGAACACAGTACCATAGCACAGGTACAAGAAGATTCAGTGCAGTAGTACAGGATGATGCACAGGAAGACTAAGCACAGTACTGCAGCAGGGTGTGGAGGAAGACTGAGCACAGTGCCACTGCACCGTGCACAGAAAGACTGAGTGCAGTATCCTAGCACAGGTGCAGGAAGACTAAGCACAGTACCACAACATGTTGCTGTAGAAAGACTGAGCATAGTACATAGCATGATGCTGCAGGAAAACAGAGCACAGTGCCCTAATACAGTATTCAGGAAGACTGAGCATAGTACCACAACACAGTGGTCAGGCAGGGTCTGCCATCAATGAAGGTTTGACTGTCGTAAAATTTCCTCTTCATGCCACACACCAGGGACCTAGAATTACATCAGCGACTAGGAATCTGCTCTTTATTTTCAGTCACATTTTTTAACACCTGCTATCTGTCGGTTCCATTGGTGAGTCCAAGTGAACAAAACTGTCCATTGCAATGACATAGCTTCACATTCCTGTGACATCCTTATAAGCCAAGTACTCCTGGAAATATGGAAAGAATGGCAGCTTAGGCAGAAGGAGATGGACAGGGGCTCTGCAGGAGGTCCTGAGAGAGGAGAGGAGCATTTGCTCACGGGTGTGTGCATGTGCTTACACAGACGCCCACACACAGCAGTCTCATCAGTTTTTACTAGGCCAGGCCATGTCTATTTCATATCACCTAAGCAATCAACTGTTTGTGATTAGGAGATGTAATGCCATCTTCCGGAAAAAAGCCAATGTCAGACAACTTGTGTTCATGTGTTGGTGTACAACGTCTTACCTGGGTGACTTTCCCCAAATTACTTCACCCTGCATAACTCTCAGTTACATCATCCGTCCAGTGAGCTCCGTGTATTACTCAGCAACCATGTACCCCATTATGCTTGGTCAGGCACTGTGCTGGCCACAGTGGATACCATACCTCGGGATGCCTCCCCGTGGAGAAGGCTGCGTGGAGTGATCATGGCACCACGCTCCGTTAGCTTCCTGGGGCTGCCACAGCAAATCCACAACCTGAGTGGCTTTAAGAAATGTCAGTTTACTCATTCACAGTTCTGCAGGCCAGAAGTCTAAAGTAGGTCAAGGTCTCACAGGTTCGGTTTCTTCTGGAGGTTCTGAGGGCTGCTCCCTTCCATGCCTGGCTCCTGGCTCCTGGTGACTGCCTGCCACCCTGAGATTCCCGGGCTTCAGAGACTTCACTGCAGGCTCTGCCTCTGTCCTGATGTGCTCTTCTTCTCTGTATCCGTGTCTTCTCCTTTCCTTATAATGACACTTGTCATTGGATTTAGGGCCACTTGCGTAATCCAGGGTGATCTCATCTCCAGACCCTACTTAATTACATCTGCAAAAACCCTTTTCCAAATAAGGCCTCATTCGTGGGTTCTCAGTGGACAGCCATTCTGGGAGCCACCATTCAACTCACTCTGGTGCTAAACAGCAGAGCCTGGCTCATAGCAGACAGGGAGGTCTGCCCACAGGAAAGGCGACACTTGCTTAGCACAATGTTATATTGAAAGTGCCCCAGCTGCTCTGACAGTGCCACGTCACAGTGTGTGATTCAACAGAGTTCAGGCTCTGGGACCAACCCTGAAATAAAACGTCCACTACAAAATGGCCAGACCCCACAGAGCGTTCAGGCCTGCAACTCTGGATCTCCGGAGTTCAGTGGGCTCCTCCTTCCCACTCCCGTTCTGAGGACTGCTGGGCAGTGAAGCTGGCATCCTCATCCCCTGTGGATCGTTGCCATCAGCCTGGGGTCTAGATTTAATGCAGATTAAACTAAGAACTACCTTGAACAGTCAGGATGCTGAGAGCCTGACAGAGGCCTGCAGGCAACAGCACCATCAGTGTCTACTTTCCGGAGAGTCGGTCATCAGGCCAGCACGGTTCTCTCTGCCCTGCGGCCACTGCCTTATCTCAGACCCTCACTAACATGGCCTGTGTCAAAAGTGCAGCCTCAGAAGCTCTTCCTTTTCCAGGTGAGTGACCCTGGAGGGTCGGGGTGTTGGTGGCTCTGTGGTTGTATTCTTCAAGGACCAAAGACACGTATTCAGATGACATTGCAGGCTCTGGTTTGAAGAAGAGACCTGCCAGGCATGGGCCAGTGGTTGTCCTTGGTCTGTTCACTCATCTCCTTAACAAGGCGACCAGTGCTGTTTTGTGCTTGCTGGAAATCTGATCCATGCGTGGCCCAGCCCCTTAGGGAGATGATTTCTTTCCATCTTGAAACTAATCTTTATAATTATCTTAAAACTAGGGGGGCAGAGGGCTGAAGATCATACCTGGGGATAATGCTATTTAGTGGTTGTCCTTGTTTCTGTGGCTTTTTGAGAAGTGGTGTTGTGTAGGAGCGAGGGGTGGGTGAGGGTGATGTCTCGCCTTCTCTCTTCAGAAAGAGCCCTACCACGTTGGTGTGACTGGATGGGAGACGGACCTTGCTCCTATAGATCAGTATCTGCGGGATTTAAGTGACTATCTTAATCAACTTCTTCCAAACCCTGGTTCCTCCCTCTGCTCTAAAACTCCCAGATGTGAGGAACATTCGGCCATGACTTGGACTGCATCTCCATCTAGTGCCTGGCTCCTTGAACTACAGGCGCATATGGAAACGGGCTTCTGTAAAGCCAGGGCACTCTGTGGACTTGGATAACAAGAATGAGCTTGGAGAAGTTAGGCCTCCAAATAAATCCAGTCCTTTATCACCACAGATCTACTCCAGTCCAGAGCCCTTCCCTCTTCCTCACCCCACACATTAAAAGCAACAGCCGCACCAAGGACGGAAGCAGAGGCCCCGAGAACACAGCATGCCCAGGTCTTGCAGCAGGCTGAAGGCAGCTCCCAGGCTGCGGGGCGGGGCTGTGGTCTCTGAACAGCAGCAGTCGCTGGAGTGGGCTTGGTTTCACCCTGGATCCCGGTTTGAAGGTGAGGCCTCTTGTGGTCAGGCTCTTGCTGCCGTGTGCAGTGGGCAGGTTCTGCGTGACGGCCCCCCCCAGGGACAACTGTAGCCTCCCTGAGGGACCTATGGCTGGCCCCCAGCATCTACCCATGGGGGCACCCCCCTGTCCCTTCCCAGGCCCAGGAAGTCATGCCCGAAGTCTGAACTGGCCTTTGGCCTCAGGAGATGCTAGAAGCTGGCCTATCTGCTCTATGCCAGGAGCTCTGCTGGGCATCGGGGCATATTTAGGAACCCAAACCCCACCTCTGCCTTCCAGTGTCTTACAGTTCAAAAGACAGTGGGATAAGACAGGTCCTAAATTGTTGTTTTCTTTCTTTATCATGGTAGACTGTAAACCCTATAATGAGATTAAACGAGAGAATTTACATAAAGTACACAAAGTATGTTTATGAACATTTGTTTTTCTACTTGTCATTTATTACTGCATCCTTAACCTGAGTCACACATTGTGCTAAACGCTCTAGATGCATTGGTGCACTTGTCACAACCCCTGGATGACATGGCTGTTATCACCCATATTTTTAGATTAGAATTATGAAGCTCAAAAAGGTTAAGTAATTTGCCCAATGCCATGCACCCTGGTTCAAGGGAGAGGGGTTGACAAATACGGTTTTGGCCATTAGAGAAGTGCCAAGCTTCCTGAAGATGCAAAGTGAAGCATTAGACTGCCTCTTTGAGAGGGATGAGGAGTTTTTGGCTTCTATATTTGAAAATAGAAATATAAATATATTCCTTGGTACAGCTGTGAAGATAGAAATAAATGACATTGTGTATGGGAAAGGCCTGCTCTGTCACCCAGGCTGGAGTGCAGTGGCACGATCTTGGCTCATTGCAACCTCCGCCTGCCGGGTTCAAGCAATTCCCCTGCCTCAGCCTCCTGAGTAGCTGGGACTACAGGTGCATGCCGCCATGCCGGGCGATTTTTTGTATTTTAGTAAATATGTGGTTTCACTGTGTTGCCCAGGCTGGTCCCAAACTCCTGAGCTCAGGCAATCTGCCCACCTCGGCCTCCTGAAGTGCTAGGATTACAGGCTTGAGAGCCACTGTGCCCAGCCTAGAGTCTTAATAGTTAATGCAGGTATCATATTTCTTAGTTCCCAAAAGGCAAGTCTTTCTTTTTTTCATGCTATGGTCTCTGAAAATGGGATATGTTTTGCAACAAATGTTTGAGGAAAACACTGGGTTATAGTTTGTTGACACCGTAGTCTCTTTCTTAGTGAAGTTCCATGATCTACCTTATGATCACTGACAGCTTTGATTCAGTTCACTACCATGTTGCCTGGCATTAGGTGGCGACAGGGACCTCGTCAGCATCTCTGGGTGGGAGTTTAACATCCAGAGAGTAGGCTTTAAGGACTCTCTGCAGGGAGGAGGAAGGCTTGGGTGGCTCCCAGGTGAAAGAGGACAGATGTCGCAAAGAGAGGTAAGGAAGGCTCAGCGAGGACGGGTGCCGGGGATGGAGAGGACGAAGAGACCTGCCGAGCATTAGCTAGGTAGCGTCCCTTTAAGTCAGGACAGGTTTCTTGATCTGTGCTGCAGGAGAATGTGGCAGTTCTCCAAAATAATTTCTGGGGGACTTGTGGTGGCAGATGGTGAGTAGCGTGAATCAGGCAAAAATGAGTTCCCTAAGGGCCAGCTCAGTGTTTGGCCTCCAGAGTCCCTGCCTCCCCAGCAGCCAGCCCAGCCCTCCCAGCTGCCCTCACCAGCCAGGGGCTGGTGGCTGATAGTACACATTAATTCCCAGAGCACCTGCCTCCCCAGCTGGTTCCCAGGGATTTGGTGAGAGGAACAGAGTGAAGTGGGGAAGAGAAAGAAGAAGATTGATGTTTCTTTCAGATCCGTTGAGAGACACAGCCCCACAGTTTGCTGCTGTGAGTAAGGGTTTCCTTCAGTTATTTGTGCAACCTGATTGAGAAATGCTTAACCCTGCTTAGTTCAGGTGTACAGGGCTGACTTTCAGGGCTGGTGTTCCCTTCTGTTTCCAGAAACACCACCCCACTGAAAGGCAATGCGTAAGACTATACAAGTAAAGGCAGGTGATAAGGTTAGGATGTGTGTCCAAACTGGGAATCTCATGTTGAAATGTGAACCCTAATGTTGGAGGTGGGGCCTGGTGGGAGGTGTTTGGGTCGTGGGGGCTGATCCCTCATGAATGGCTTGGTGTTCCCCTCTTGGTAATGAATGGGTTCCCAATCTATTAGCTCAAGTGAGATCTGGTTGTTTAGAGAATCTGGCACCTCCCTTTTCTCTCTTGCTCCTCTCTAAACATGTGATATGCTGGTTACTCCCTTCTCCTTCTGCCGTGATTGTGAGCTTCCTGAGGCTCACCAGAAGAAGATGTTGGCACCATACTTCTTGTACAGGCTGCAGGCCATGAGCCGTATATACCTCTTTTCTTTAAAAATTACAAAGCCTCAGATAAACCTTGATAACAACACAACATGGGCTAATATAGCAGGATTTCCGTTTCCCCCAGCAGCTTTATTGAGGTATAGTTGGTATATTAAAAACTGCACACAGTTAGTATATACAATTTGGTGAGTTTAGACATAAGTATACACTCATGTTACCATCACCACAGTCCAGGTGATTAATCTATCCATCACCTCCAAGAGTTATCTGATGTCCCTTTGGTTTTGTTTGTTTTGTTTTGTGTTGTGTTGTTGTGGTAAGAATACATAACATGATATCTACCTTCTTAACAAATTTTTAGGTGCACAATATCATATTGTTAGCTATGGGCATTAAATCATGCAGCAGATCTCTAGAACTTACCCTGCATAACTGAAGCTTTGTATCCATTCAACAACTTTCTATTTACCCCCTCCCCAAGCCCCTGGCAACCACCATTCTCCATTCTGGATCTATGTGTTTGACTCCTCTAGGGACTTCATATAAATGGAATCATGCAGTATTTGTTCTTCTGGGACTGGCTGTTTTCACTGAGCACAATATCCTCAAGTTTCCTCCGTGTTGTCAAGAATGCCAGGATTTCCTTCTTTTTCAAGTCTGAATATTCCAGTGCAGGCATATAGCACATTTTCTTCATTCATTCGTCTGTCCAGGGGCACTTGAGTTGTTTCCATATCTTAGCTATTGTGAATAGTGCAGCAATTAACATGGGGATGCAGATATCTTCAAAGAAAACATACAGATGACCAGCAGGTAGAAAACAAAGTGCTCAACATTGCTAGTCATCAGGGAAATGCAAATTAAAACCTCAATGAGATATCACCTCACAACTGTCAAAATGACTAGTATCAAAAATCAAACGAAAATAAGTATTGGTGAGGATATGGAGAAATTAGAACCTTGTGACTCTTGGGGGGAATGCAAAAATGGTGTAGGCCTTGTGGAAAACAGAATGGAGGTTTCTCAAAAAGTTAAAAACAGAGCCATCATACAATTCAGCAGTCTTACTTCTGGGTATAAATCCATAAAAAGTGAATCAGATTTTCCATTTCCTTACCTTCTTTGCCTGTGATTTTCAATCCTGGGTCTGAAAAAGGTGGTGAGGGCATCTGAGCTAAGTTTGGTGTTTCCACAGGTCTGCTGATGATGATACGTCAGAGATGAGACCACACAGGCTTCCCCAGAACATCAAATTTCTTGTTCTTAGGCTTATGGAGTTCCCCTGTAATCTCATGTCAATGAAAGCCATACATAAGAAAGGGACACAATGCAAGATTATGTATTTACCTTTAGTTACCTATGTAGATAGTCTTACAAAATGTTACTTATTTTTTATGTTTATAAAATTCATACAAATGGAATCCCATTGTGTAAATTATTTAAAAACTTACTTGTTTCCTTAGTATTTTCTTCTTGAGATTCATCCACATTGACAAAGTTTGAAGGTATATTTATTACATGGCCCCATAGAGTTTATCAGAATATGTCAGGATAGATTCACCCATTGTGCTTGCTAGACATTGGTGTTGCCATCTGATGGTTTTTAGCGACTGCAGGTGCTACTAGTGAGACTTCTTGTTCTACCTTGTGGCCCATAGGGGCACATACTTATTTAGAAAGCATACCTTGGAGCAGAATTTTGCTCATCGGGCATGCGTGTCTTCAGCATTACTCAGCAACACCAAAATTATAATACTTTTAGGAGTTTTAAAAGTCTTCTTTAAGGGTTCTATATATTGCAAATATCTTGAGTTAGCACTTTGGGGGTTCTTCTTTTCAATTCCTTTGTGGTATCTTTTGATGGAGTTGAAGTCTCTAAATTACCTTTTAAGGTTTTTCATTTAAGTCTAGTTTTTAAAATATTTTCCTCCTTAGGGTAACAAGGCTGCTTTCATATATATCCTCCTAAAAGTTCGAAATTCTTTCAATGTTGCTTATTGCATTTAAACTTTAATGAAGATGAGGTTGATTTTTGTGTGTGGTGTGAGGTGGGAAATCTGATTTTTCCTTGTTGTTCTTCTTGTGAATAACCACTTGTCTCAGCCCCAACAGCAGGACCCTCAGTACAGCCTTTGCCAAGTGGCTACTTTTACGAATGTGTGTGTTGACGCCTGGGCTTTGCATTCTGTTACATAGGTGTAATTTGCCTACTGCATGTCAGTACTCAGCTCTCTTAATTGCTATAGATTTATACCGTGTTGCCAATAGGTGGGCAAGTCAGCCTTCCTCAGAATGATCTTGACTATTTTCTCTGTCTGTTTCTCCCTACAAATGTACTTGATGTATCTTAGACCACACAAACAGACAGAGTCACTCTGTTGAGGTTTTAATCACAATTGTATTAATCAACACAGGGGAAATTAAGAATGTTACCTAAAGGATTCTATCTAGATATAAATAAATAAATATTATTTATATATACTGTATGTTTACTTATATAAAAATATAAGTATGTATAAATATCTATAAATTTATATACATTTTTGTCCATTTAATTAGGCACTCTTTAAGGGCTTCTTTAAAGCTTCAACATTTTATCCATAGTTTTATGCCACCTTTGTTATTTTTTTAAGTTTAACTGTGGTAAAATAAGTATGACAAAAAAATTGCCATTTTAATCTTTTTAAAGTGTTCACTCCAGTGGCATTGTACAATCACAAGGTTGTGCAGTCATCATCACTATTTCCAAAACTTTTTCATCATTCCAAATGGAAACTCTCTACCTGTTAAGTGATATCTCTTCATTCCTCTCTACGTCAGGCCCGTGGTAAATTTGAATCTAATTTATGTCTCTAAAAATTTACCTATCTAGTTATTTCATGTGAGTAGACTCATTCAATATTTATCCTTTTGTGTCTGGCTTATTTCACTTACCATAATGTTTTCAAGGTTCATCTAACTTGTAGCATGGATTAGTGCTTCATTCCTTTCGGTGGCTGAGTAATACTCTGCTGTATGTATGCGCTGTGATTTGTTGCTCCATTCGTCTGTTGATAGACACTTGGGTTGCTCCTATCTGTGTGGCCACTGTGAATAATGCTGCAGTGAACATTGCATACAAGTATCTGTTTCAGCCCCTGCTTCAATTTCTTTGGCTATTGCAATACCAGGAGTGGAATTGCTAGGTCATACGGTAACTGTTAAGGACTGAATTGTTTTCCCAGAAATTTATATGTTGAAGCCCTAACTTTCAATGTTTCAGTATTTGTAGATAGAGCCATTAAAGATGCAATCAAGTTAAATGAAGTCATAAGGGTGAGGCTTTAATCTAATAGGGCTGGTGTTCCTACAAGAAGAAGAGATACCAAAAATGTGTGTGCACAGAGGAAAGGCCACATGAAGGAAGATACAGAAGGAAGGTGGCCATCTGCAAGCCCAGGAGAGAGGCTTCAGGAGAACCCAAACCTGTCAACAGCTTGACTTTGGATTTCTGCCTTCAGAACCATGAGAAAATAAATTTCTATTATTTAAGCCACCCAGTCTGGGTATTTTAAATGGTAGCTCTAGCAAACTAAGAAAGTAACTCTGTTTAACATTTTGAGGACCCACCATCCTTCATCACGGTGACTGCACAGTTTTACATTCCCAACAGCATTGAACAAGGGTTTCAATTTACAAGTGTTTGAATTCCTCCACGT
>CAUYLG010061592.1:0-18489 GCA_963573385.1 Cacajao melanocephalus | reverse complement strand
TTAGAGTGATCCTGTCAGTTGACGGGGATGTCCCTGTTAGGAAGACACTGTGAAACTTGGAGTTCTGTGTGTCTGGTAGTGTGGGTGCTGACCCTGTGCCTCCTCTGGGGTCCTGACCTGTGTTGGCTGCCTGTAGTTCCAGAATGCTTTGTTATTTTGTGGACACTGGGTTATGTGACGCTGTAGATGCATCCACCTAATACAACTTCTAGACCTTCGCCATCCAACACAGGAGCCACACGCCACTGTCTAGGTTGAGATGTGTCCTAAGAATCAAGTGCACATGGATTTTGAAGACTGAGTTTACAAAAGTAGAAGTATGGAAAATGATATTATTTTATGCTAATTGCATGTTGAAATGATATTTTGGATATATTGAGTTAAACGTATTATAATTTCACCCATTTTTTTTTACTTTAAAAAACGTGGCTTTTAGAATTAAAAATTCCGTGTGCAGCCCCTGTTACAGTTCTGTTGAATAGATGTCTTCAAGAAAGTTCAGAGCAGGCTTGTTCAACCTGTGGCCTGTGGCCGCACGCAGCCCAGGATGGCTTTGAATGTGGCCCAATGCAAATTTGTAAACTGTCTTAAAACATTATGAGATTTTTTTGCAGTTTTTTTTTGAGACAGAGTCTTGCTCTCTTACCCAGGCTGGAGTGCAGTGGTGTGATCTCGGCTCACTGCAACCTCCACCTTCCAGGTTTAAATCTTCTGCCTCAGCCTCCCCAGTAGCTGAGACTACAGGTGTGTGCCACCACACCTGGCTATTTTTTTTATTATTTTTATTTTTATTTTTTTTTTTGAGATGCAGTCTCACTCCGTTGCCCAAGCTGGAGAGCAGTGGCTCAATCTTGGCTCACTGCAACCTCTGCCTCCCGGTTCACGCAATTCTCCTGTCTCCGTCTCCTGAGTAGATGGGACTACAGGCGCCTGTCACCATGCCTGGCTAATTTTTGTATTTTTAGTAGAGATAGGGTTTCACCTTGTTGGTCAGGCTGGTGTCTCATACTCCTAACCTCAGGTGATCCACCCACCTCGGCCTCCCAAAGTGCTGGGATTACAGGCGTGAGCCACTGCACCCAGCCGCGATTTTTTTTTTTTTAGCTCATTAGCTATAGTTAGTATGTCTTATGTGTGGCCCAAGACAGTTCTTCCAGTGTGGTCCAGGGAAGCCAGAAGATTGGACATCCCTAGTTCAGAGCCGGATTTGTGGCCTCCTTGAGGCAGGATCTACACTGTTGTAAGTGTGCTCATGTTCACATCCTCATTCCTCGTTCCATTACAGGTTTCCAGCGTTGTGTTCTTCCTTTTACTGTAATTAACGTGTCTAACTGGTTTCCTATATTCTTACTTGCTGACCGGAATCTTTTCAGGATCAAGGCCGGGGGCGGGAGGAGTATGGAAGGGAGTAAAAGGGAGATCATGCCTTTCAGCCTGACTCCCTTACTGGCTTGCCGAGAGGCCCGAACGAGGTGAGTGGGAGCCAACAGCACAGCCGTGCGAAGTGACTGTGGTGTCGCTACCAAGTGCATGTCGTGGATCTGGGCAGCAGGCAGATGCTGGGCTGGGTCGCTCTGGCCTGTCCAGCTTCCTTTCTGGAGACAGCAGGGGCTGGTGAAGGCAAATCCTATAGCGAGGTACCAGGTATTTCCTGGCGTAAGGCCCTTGGCACAGACCAGCACTGCTCCTCAGTAATGTCCTTAGCTCACCAAAGGCTCTGGTAATGCTTGTGTTTCTTGGGCAGGGGAGGATGGCGTGAGGCCAGCACCCCTCTCAGCTCTCTGCTGCTTCATGGAAAGCCCAGGATGGTTCTATTGCTTTTCTCTCCAGTCCTTTCAGGGACCAGGAGGGCACTCAAACCAGCTTGTCTGGCCACTTCTCCCCAGGACTCTCCCTCTCTCCTACAGGAGCTGCTGTATAGGGACCTGGGGTCATGGTCACCCATTGCCCAAGGAGGCCAAAGGGCTTCTTGGGCTCTCTACACTTTCCTGATCTTGACCTTGGTCATCCACCAGGCCCGTGTGATGCCCTGATCTTGATCTTGGTCATCCACCAGGCCCATGTGATGCCCTGATCTTGACCTTGGTCACCCACCAGGCCCCTGTGATTCTGTGTCCTGCGTTTCCTTGGGATCTGCTCTCTCCTTTGCCACCAGGAATACTGTAGACAGCCTCCTTTTTTTTTTTTTTTTTGAGTCTCGTTGTGTCGCCCCAGCTGGAGTGCAGCGGTGCAATCGTAGCTCACTGCAACCTCTGCCCCGCAGGTTCAAGTGAATCTTGTGCCTTAGCCTCCCAAGTTGCTGGTATTACAGGCGTGCGCTTCCACACCCAGCTAATTTTTATATTTTTGGTAGAGACAGGGCTTCACCATGTTGGCCAGGCTGGTCTTGAATTCCTGGCCTCAAGTGATCCACCCACCTTGGCTTTCCAAAGTGCTAGGATTACAGGCTTGAGCCGCTGCACCCGGCCCACCCTCCACTTTTATCTCCCTGGCCCCTCTAGGCTTTCCTTACATTGGCACCAGGCTCTGAGAGACCCATTTGCCATTGTAAAAAGGCCTGGTACTCCTGTGGGAGGGAGCACCAGGCCTTACCGACCTTCTCACTTGCCAGCGTGTCTGCCCAGGGTACCTTGGGTTCCTTGGCCCCTTCTTCTTCACTGGCACTTTTTTTTCTTTTTAAGACAGAGTCTCTCTCTGTCGCCCAGACTGGAGTACCCTGGCATGGTCTCAGCTCACTGCAGCCTCTGCCTCCCAGGTTCAAGCGATTCTCCTCCCTCAGACTCCCGAGTAGCTGGGATTACAGTGCATGCTGCCATGCCCAGCTTAATTTTTGTATTTCTAGAAGAGACAGGGTTTCACCATGTTGCCCAGGCTGGTCTCAAACTCCTGACCTCAGGTGATTTGCCTGCCTTGGCCTCCCATAATGCTGGGATTACAGGCATGAGCCACCGTGCCTGGCCATTCACTGGCACTTTTGTGTCTATGAAGTCCTCGCAGCTACGGAGCAAGTGTTCCAGGCATCCTGCCCTGACCTTCTGCTGCCCAGGCAGGTGACCTTGCTGCCCAGGGGGCACCCACACCCACCACTCACAAGGCTGCACATACTGCCCAGGGCCTGCTTCCCACTTGCTGGGTTTCCTCACCAGACTGTAAGCTGCCGTCTCTGTGTCCTGAATTCTCAGGTCTCATGGCCCTGAGAGGCGATAAGTGTGTAGTAAACATGTGCTGACTGAGTGGCCCCGCCCTGGCCCAGGTGGCCATCCTCTTGCAGAGAGAGAGCCTTCAGGCTCAAGGAGACTCTGTTAGTTTGAGGAAGTGGTGCAATGGGATGGAGAGAGTGAGGGCTCACCACAACTCACTTTGCACGTATTAGTGTTGCATCCTCCAAACCTCAATTTCTTCATCCTTAAAACTGAAGTTTACTACCCAGCACAAAGTGAAGTTGTGAGGATTGTATATGTCAGGTCCCTGATGGACAAGGGAGCATTTGGCAATCTCCTCCTTGGAATCTTCTCTTTCCTTCCCTGAGTGTCTCACCTCCTTTCCCTGGTCGAGTGAGGCTTTCTCTCTCCGCCCCTTGCTCCTGCCTTGCACGGTTCACTCAAGGCTACTTCCTTGCACTGTGCTAATTTGCCACTTCTCTCTGTGACAGGAGGAGCTGGAGCACCTGAACCAGGCCAGCGAGGAGATCAACCAGGTGGAGCTACAGCTGGATGTAAGCGTCCTTTTCCTCATGTGCTTGGGCTGGTCCTTGGAAGTGTCTCCATCTGTCTCTTTCCTAGCTTGAGGCAGTGGCAGTGGGAGGGGTGTGTCTGAGAAACAGGAGGGGCTGGGACCCAAACATGTGCTTTCCTCTGGCTCGTTCCTTTCCAGGAGGCCAGGACCACCTATCGGAGGATCCTGCAGGAGTCGGCAAGGAAACTGAACACACAGGGCTCCCACCTGGGGAGCTGCATCGAGAAAGCGCGACCCTACTATGAGGCTCGGCGGCTGGCTAAGGAGGTAGGGCTGGCTGACCCATGTTTGAGGCAGGCTACATGCTGAGCCTGGCCCTGGATTCTTCTGTCCTGTGTGGAGTGAGAGACAAAACAGCAGACCTGAGGGCAGAGCCCTGGGCTAGACCTGGCTGGTCTGAACCAGCTCTGTGGGCTGAGGAGGTTCCTTCACCACCGTGGGCCTTGGGCTCATGGTGTATCAAATGGTGAGGGTAGGTGTGGGAGAACATGTAGTTCAGCCTGCTTGTGTTTGCGTGCCTTCTGAGTATACGGAACCAGGCTTAGGCTGTATCAGATACACCAGCTCAACGTCCCGCTGTTTTCATCTTCTCCCATTTCCCCTTCCCTTTGGTTCATGTCTCTCTTCTGAATCTTCTCTTTGCTTACGCCTCACTGTAGGCATCCCACACCTTTTCCCCATCCCACACCTTTTTATTCTTTAACAAATTATTTTTAACCAATAATATGTGTCCACCATTGGAAAAACATAATAAAAAAAGAAGAAAACCAAAATCACCCCAAATCCTACCATGTACATTTCATGCATTTTGTTCCTAGGGATTTGGTGATAGATACAGAGACAACTGCCTTGGAAGAACAGTTTATTCCCAAGAGGAGGGGACATACCATGCCATGCAGGGCCACATTGGGAAGCAACCAGGGTCTGTCAGGAGGTGGAAGAAATGAAGGAGAAAGCATAGCACAGAGCCCCATTGCAGTTTTTGTGGAAAGGAGTGGCTGAGACAGGGTAGGCAAGTTTGGGTAAGTTTAGGATTGGATAGTGTGAAAAGTTTTGCTAGGCCCTGGGCTATAGGCGTGGACTCTAATTATCTAGTACCTGGCCCTGGGAGGACTTAGGGCAGAGGAAATACTGGTTTGCTGGGTGAGAGGTAGGTAAAGGAGGTAGCTGGGGATCTGGGCTTTGGACAGGTTGGTTGGTTTGCATGTGAAAGGCACATTTACAGGGGAGTTTACTGTCTCTAGGAATTAGCCCCGGAAGGGGCAGTTTCTCCTTGGCCAGCAAGGTCCCCCAAGACATCAAAGTGTCATAAAGTATGAAAAATAAAAAATATGATTAAGACCGCACAGATAACCCTGTGTGCTGTCTTAATCACAGTTGTGTGTGTGTGTGTGTGTATGTCCTGCCGAAATGGGATTACACAGTATGTGTTATTTTGTTCTTTTATTTTACTTAGCATTATGACAGGGTTCCATGTCAATAAATATACATCCATGCCATCATTTTAAAGGACTGCTTAATTAATATTTTATTTTTTTAAGAGATAGGGTCTTGCTTTGTTGCCCAGGCTGCAGTGCAATGGTGTGATTATAGCTGACTGTAACCTCAAACTCCTAGGCTCAAATAATCCTCATCCCTCAGCCTCACACGTAGATGGGCTCAGGGCAGAAGCCACTGCGCCCAGCTTATCTTCTTATATCAGATGTGCTTTGATTTAGCCAGTGTTCTGTAACTGAAAAGTAAGGTTTGTTTCATTTTTCACTTGGTTAGTATGGCTGTGATGAATGTCTCTGAGCACTTGTCTGATTATTTCCTTCAGCTTTCCTGCTGGACACAGAATTGATGGTCTCAAGGTCATATTTTCTATAAGACTCTGTCCATGTCGCTAACCACCTTACAACTAAAATGGTCTGTATTTCCCTTTGCTTTCCCTAGGGCAGAAGGCTAGCAGGCTCTGGGAGTGCCGGGTCTCGCACAGCTACCCTGCACTGGCAACGTTTCTATTTCTTCTAGTCCATATCTTTGTGAAATATTCTTTATAGAATGTTGCTTCCTTGGCATTTATCCTCAGCACAGTTTGGGAAGTGAAGCCGACATTGCTAGTAGGCCTTCCTCCTTCTCTGTCCTCACGTCTGTAATGGGTCTCCATGGGCAGCTGGGGTCCCTCAGGGTTCCCCATCCTGATACCCCTCTCCCCCTAGGCTCAGCAGGAGACACAGAAGGCAGCGCTGCGCTATGAGCGGGCTGTGAGCATGCACAATGCTGCTCGGGAAATGGTGTTTGTGGCTGAGCAGGGCGTCATGGCTGACAAGAACCGACTGGACCCCACGTGGCAGGAGATGCTGAACCATGCTACCTGCAAGGTGAGCCGGGCGGTGCCGGCAGGTCCCGTTCATTGGTTCTTCTCCATCCTTTGCTATGCCTTTATCACCTCACCTCCTTACTCTCTCCCGCATTCTCGCCTTTCAACTTCGATTCTGTTTCAGGTAAAACCTGTTCCTAGTTTTCTGTCCTGTTTGGCCTCCAATGCTTCCCATATCCCATTTCCCTCTAAGAATGTCATCCTTGGCTCTTCCTGAACGTTTGCCTCCAGGTGTGGGACTAACCCAATCCATGTCTGGTGGATACTCTGGATTCAACCTGCACGTTTTGTTATGTTTAGCTGTGTGACCCCTTGCTTCTGTTTTCAGAATATGCTCCCTTTCCTGCTTTTGAGCTCTGACAATACACCTTGAGTTTTGAAGTATAATTTATGTATCATTTCCGAGCTCCTGAAAGGGAATGGGGAGTGGAAAGATCTCTGGCATTGGCCCAGTCTGCCAGCTGCAGCTCGCACAGGGCAAGTGTCAGCTCCTCAGGGGGTGGTTGTGTCTTGTGGTTCTTCATCTGCCCCTGGCACAGAACAGGCACCTCACTTGTACTCTAGAGCTTATGCCAATGCGAGCACACAGCATTGGGGGCGGGGTAGGGGATGGCACACAGTCTAGAGCGACATCCGAGCAGGGAGCAGGTGAGGGCCCCAGCCACCGTGTCTACCAGGACAAATGGACCGATTGTACAACACCCTGGGCAGAAGCACACCAGAGCCCCATGTGTCCCGGACTGCATGTGTGGGTTTGGAGACCTGGAGAGCCAGTGTACAGCTGTGGCTCCCCACACGGCTCTTCTCATGCCCTGACCCTAGCCATTGGCACCGAGGGCTCCCTGAAGAGAAGGCTGCTGCAGATGCGTGATGTGCTGATACACATTCCCTCGACGCTCCCCGTGGTTGAGTGGGTGCCAGCATCCACTTCCTGGCAGCAGCAAAGCTGAGTGGCCAGTGGCACGGGTGACAGTAGGCAGAGGTGGCTCAGAGGCTGGTGCTTGCGATGGGGGCCTTGACGGTCAGGCAGCAGACCCAGAGGAGACAGAAGGAAGCTCTCTGGAGGCTCACAGACCCTCTGTTCCCCGGCGTGTCTCAGGGTCTGCATGCAGTTGGGGGTCTGCAGAGGATGTTCCCGTTTGGGTCCCCCAGGGCAGTGTTGAGATTGGCGGCCTGGGGCAGGTGCCAGAGACTGAACGTGGGTCTCCGCTCAATGGTGTGTCCCTTGGGTCAGGTGAATGAGGCGGAGGAAGAGCGGCTTCGCAGTGAGCGGGAGCACCAGCGGGTGACACGGCTGTGCCAGCAGGCGGAGGCTCGGGTCCAAGCCCTGCAGAAGACCCTCCGGAGGGCCATTGGCAAGAGCCGCCCCTACTTTGAGCTCAAGGCCCAGTTCAGCCAGATCCTGGAGGTAGCTGAGGGGCAAGGGGGAAGAATGGGCAGATGGGGGTGCAGGCCGGGGGCAGGCATGGAAGGTGAGGGCAGCTGGAGGGGATGCTGGTCGGCCTTTCTGGGCCATCTTGGTGAGTGGCAGGGTGAGGCCTCCAGCCCTGCTGGTGAAGGGCGGTGGCACACATGCACAAAATGACCTTGCGGGAGTGGGAGGCAGGACGGGGGCCACTCAGGTTAGAGGATGTAGTTGGAAGAAGGGAGATAAACAGAAAAAAGCAGGTGGGAGCCCAGGGAGGGGAAGAACCAGGCACGTGGTGAAAGGGAGGGGTGCGGAGAGGATGAAGGGCAGGCACTGGCCGAGAGGAAGGCTCTAGAAGGTGGTGCTCAGGTCAGGAGCAGGATTGCGGGGGAAGAACAGCCTGAGGAGAGAGAGGAGCTGGGAAGAGTGTCGTGGGTCTGTGGTGGGTATGGAGCAAACTGTCCAGGTCCTCTGTCTGGGAGATGAGGCCTCAGTGCCGCGTGCTGAGTAGGGCGGAGAGGTGCTCCCCAGGTCATCTCACTCTGTTCTGCCCTCGGCAGGAGCACAAGGCCAAGGTGACAGAACTGGAGCAGCAGGTGGCTCAGGCCAAGACTCGCTACTCCGTGGCCCTTCGCAACCTGGAGCAGATCAGCGAGCAGATTCACGCTCGACGCCGCGGGGGTCTGCCTCCCCACCCCCTGGGTGCTCGGCGCTCCTCCCCCGTGGGGGCTGAAGCCGGACCTGAGGACTTAGAGGACGGTGACAGCGGGATTGAGGGGGCCGAGGGTGCAGGGCTGGAGGAGGGCAGCAGCCTAGAGCCTGGGCCTGCCCCCGACACCGACACCCTGAGTCTGCTGAGCCTGCGCACCGTGGCTTCAGACCTGCAGAAGTGCGACTCCGTGGAGCACTTGCGAGGCCTCTCGGACCACGTCAGCCTGGATGGCCAAGAGCTGGGAACCCGGAGTGGAGGGCGTCGGGGCAGCGACAGCGGGGTCCGTGGGGGTCGGCACCAGCGCAGCGTCAGCCTCTAGCCTGGGGGCCAGGGTGACTGGCTTGGATCTGCTACCATGGGCCAATCGGGGCCCTCTCCCCGAGGTCTCTTCTCCAGTGCTTCCCCGGGAGAGGCCCGCTGTGTTTGAGTCCTCGGTGTCTGCGCTGGCTTCCTCACAGCCTCTCCTGCCCCTCAGCAGGCAGCTCTCTTGGCCTTACCCATTCAGAAGGCTTGCTCTCGGGCTCTGCCTGCCTCGCCCTGCTGGCTCATCACAGTCTGCAGAGCGTTGACCCTTTGCTTTCCCTTTCTTCTCCTTCTCCTTCCATCTGGCTTTTTCCCTCAGGGAACTTGGTCTAGAAGGCCCTAGGAAGCTCATCAGGAGAAAATGGGTGCCGGCTGAGTACCCTGGCAGGAGGGGATGGACAGGTGCCTCTCTGTTGGTTTCCGGCCCTGCCCTCTTCCCAAGGCAACTCTGGAGGGCACCCTAGGTACACTGTTGAACCCTGTACCCCGTCCTGTTCCTGCCGGCCCATGTGTAACCTGTAAGGTGTACTGTGTGCCTCTGGAAGACACCACCCTTCCCTTCAGCATTCCCTTTCGTGACCTGACCACCCTGCCGTGTGTACCCCGAAGCAGAACGTACAGGACCTGCAGGGAGAGAAACCCAACCCCGTTGTCAACATAGGGAACGTCACCAACTCCAGACTGACTCCTGTGGGTATGGGGTTTCCCCAGCTGGGCTGGGTCCTTCCCGTTGTCAAGGTGCTAGTGGGTCCCTCACAGGCCTGATGTTGGGGTGAAGTCACGATGAGGTCCTGAAGGTGCAGGCCCCTGTCATTCCCGCCCTCACACTCTTGCTGCACAGCTGTGTTTACTTTTTCTGGGTAGAGGATGCTGAACTGACTCTCAGCACCCTCCTGCAGGGTGGGGTTAGGGAATTTGGTGCTCAATTGCTCTCCCTTGCTCTTCCCCAAACTAAACAATACCTACTGCAGGATCCCTTGGGGCATGCTCAAGCTTGTCTGCCAACCCTCTTACTTCCTTTGTTACAGGAGGGATTGGCCTGGGGTGAAAAGTCCTGCCCTCCGTGGGGAGCAGCTCCAGCTGCCTGGCAGTGCTCCCAGACTGTAGGGAAGCCACACCAGGTCTGGGTGCCTTGGGAGGATGGGTCCTTCCTTTCGTCCCCAGGAGAGTGGAAAGCTCTCGTCTAGGCCCATGTTCTGCCAGCGATGAGGATTAGTGGGCATCTGCACCCTGCACAGGTGTCTACAGGTTGAGGGTGGTTGGTCACAATGAGAACCTCGGGGTTTGAGGTGGCCTTGGGCAGAGAGCAGCAAGGGAGGGAGGGTGTGGGTGTGTGAGCGTGCACGTGCTGGCGTGTAAGGGGAAAGGATCTTTCCTGGTTTTATTTAAATAAAGTAGTTTATGTAACAGTTAACATCTACTGTCCTTGCTGGAGGAAGAGCAAAAGGGCAAAGATGAGGCAAGGGTTGGGGGAAAGAAGAGCAGGGTGAGGCGGCAGTCTCTTTAGATGGTGTGGTCAGGGAAGGGAGGTGAAGGACCAGACGGAGCGAGCCGCGCTGTGCGTGCTCATGGGGTGTGCAAGGCCACAGGGCCGGGGTGGTCACGCACAGGGTGAGTGTAGAGAAGCAGGGGAGGGGTTGGTGCCTCATGGGGCCATGCTATGTGAGGCGATGGGTTCCAGGAGAGGGTTTGGTACAAAAGGGCCTGCAGGGTGGAGGGGGCTCTAGGTCTGAGCTAAGAGATGAGAGTCCCAGAGGGTGGGATCCTAGATGTGTTTAGATGTGAGCATGGAGGTAGAGAAGGGACAAAAGTAGTGAAGCCAGATTTATCAGATAATACAGTGTGCCCACTTAAATGTCAGGTAGGCAGTGGTTTTTGTCCGCTGCAGAGTTTAGGAGATGTATTATGAATTATCCATCGTGTCTCTGAAAGTAAAACCTGGGTAAAGGGTGACTCCCAAGTCGGGCCTTAACTGGCTGGGTGATGGGAGGGGTTTGGGGGCGCTTGGACTCACAGGTGGGAGATCAGATAGGGATGTGAACTTCAGGAGCTTCGAAGAAGAGCAAAGGCCTTGCTTAGCCTGAGCTGCACTTGTGGTGTACCGGTATTTGGAGTTGAGAAGAAGAGGTCAGCCAAGGGAAGAAGAAGGTGCTGGCGGGGAGGAAGACTGGAAACCTTGGAGGTCAAGGGGTAGGGGGAAGGCCAAGAATTGGAGGCACGTGCTCAGCAGTGACCCTGGTGGCTGTGCCTGCCATCTGAGGGGCCATCTAGGCCACTGTCTACCGAGCACTCACTTGGACAGCCGCTGCCCAGGATTTTGAGATTGCCTTCCTGACTTGGCAGATAGGTGTCAAAATATTACTAGAAAAGCTGCTGTGAAAATGCATGGCTGATGTTTTTGGGTGAGTGGGCTTTAAATTTTTTTAATTATATATATATATAGGAGGTATACAACATGCTATTTTGATGTACTTAATGCAATAGCTAACAAATTGGCATAGCAATCATTTTGCATAGTTACCTCCACCCCACCACCTAAAATCTACCCTCAGCAAATTTTTAGTCTATAATACAGTATTATAGTCGTAATGAGTGGGCTTTCTGAGATGACACAGTGTTGGACTTCCCTGCCCAGTCACTGGCAGGCAGGACCTGTAAGGCTACTGGTACAGAAGAGCCCCAGAAAAGAAGGGCTATGCCATGCACACGCTGTTTCTCCTTGCAAAATCACCTGCAAGATAAGGCAGGCAGGAAGAGAGACCAGGAGGGTTACAGCCAATGGGACTTCTAAGGAGAAGAAAACAAGCTACAGCACTCCCTCTTTCCCGCCTAGTCACAGCGGCTTACTCACCCAAGGCATTCCACTTGCCAGGAACACCGTGTGAAAACACGGCACAGGCGACGCTGTGATTTCCTTTCCACACTGAGAAGATAAGGCACAGTGCGGGCACTCGGCGCTCCGGAAGGTAATGGCGGCAGCTCCCACTAGGCACTGGGACTCTGAAGTCCAGAGACTTGCGCCCTGGAGCTCACAGAACCAGATGAGGAAGGGAGGCAGTCATCTCCAAGGGAGTTTTGCCAGGAAGAAGAGCTGAGAAGTGGGAATACTGTTTCTCAGCTTTCTTTGCCAGCAAAGAGGATCAAGAAATTCTGTTTAAGGTGAGCAAGAGATGGTCAAGCTGTGAGGGACATAGGGCCTCGTCCCCCATTCCTGTACCGAGTCGTGTTATGTGTTACGCTGGCTCGTTGGGAATGAATTGTTCTGATCTTCATCTTCCTCAAGTATGGGGCTGGGGCCTTCGTCTACCCAACACCTGACACGCCCTGCGCCAACAGATGCTCAGGAAATGTGCTTTTGCTTCTTGCCCCGTCTCGGCCCACACCTGTATCAGGTGGCTTTATCAGTTCAGCAAGTAGGAGGTCAGGACCTGGTGATGCACAATCCCAGGGTCACATCTCTACGGGAATTCTCAAATTTCATTATGCTTCGGTTTTATCACCTATAAAATGGGAGCATCTGAGCTGCAGTGAGTCTTGTTAGCACTTCTTTGCAGCAGCTTCAGGGTGCTTAAGCCACGGAGGCTTCCTCCCATGGTGTGATAGACAAGGAGACTCTATAAAACGGTTGTTTCCCTACTTGTCTGGATGTGATTTTTGACAAGCATGACAACCCCACTGCCTTTTAAAATTTTGTATTTTTAATTTTTGTTTTATTATCAGACACGGTTTTACTCTGTTGCCCAGACTGGGATGCAGTGGTGCGGTCATAACTCACTGTAGCCTGGGACTACTGGGCTCAAGCAGTCTCTTTGCCTCCGCCTGCCTTGTAGCTAGGACCACAGATGCACACCAGCACACCCTGCTAATTTTTAACTTAACATTTTTTTTCTATACAGACATATTGCAATGTTGTCCAGAACTCTTGCACTTAAGCAGTCCTTCCACCTTGACCTCCTAAAGTGCTGGGATTACAGGCTTGAACCACTGCTCTTTGCCCCCACCCCCTTTATTTATTTTTTTTGTGACACTCGCTCTAGCCCAGACTGGAGTGCAGTAACGCAATCTCGGCTCACTGCAAACTCGATCTTTCCGGCTCAAGAGATCCTCCCAGCTCAGCCTACCAAGTAGCTGGGACTACAGGTGTGTGCCACCATGCCCGGCTAATTTTTGTATTCTTTTGGAGATGGGGTTTCCCTGTGTTGTCCACAGGTGGTCTTGAACTCCTGGGCGTAAACGATCCACCTACCTCAGCCTGCCAAATTGCTGGGATTACAGGCGTGAGCCACCTTGCCTGGTTATACTCCCAGCCTTTAAACATCTTTTTAAATGGACATATTGTAATTGTACATATTTATGGGGTGTGGAATCAACCCACCTGTAGATGCTCTTACTCTGCCTGGCAGAAAGAGGGGGAAATGGCCTTCTCAGGCTGTCAAGGTCATGCTATGTCAGCAGGGGGCAGCAGCTGCCAGAAAGTGGGCAGAGCCTGTGGCCTGAGTTTCCCTGCGCGCACGGCGTGTTGACCCTCCAGACCTGTCTGGTCAGCCTCGTGGACACTTTGCAGAGGGGCCTGGAAAACTGCACATAGAAGGGTGGGGGTGTTTATCCGTCAGAATGGAACCGTATCTGTACTTCTCATGGGCCTCTTGCATTCCCATGTGTCCTCGGAATCGCCTGCCGTGTGTGAGAGCTGGCTCAAGTCTGCAGTGCAGCTGGTCTTTTGAGGTACGATGTTGGATATCTGAAGATGGCGCCCTATTCTCCTCAGAGCTCACCTCCTTCCTTCGCCTCCCTAGTGCCTTTTCCCTCTCCCATTCCACAGCCTCTCTAGAAATTTCTCCACCCATGTCTGCTCACCATTCCTGAGCCCACACTGCTCATGCCCTGGGATGAGGGAACCAGGAGACCATAAACTGGCTGGCAAATGGATATGGGTAGTTTACTAAGAAATGTTCTCCAGGATTGCTCAGTGTGCAAACACTGTGGCAGCCTTGTTAGGAACACTACAAACTCCAATACTGTGGGTGAGTCTTCCAGGTGAGGAATCCAGGTATGCACAGGTGCTGCAGGGCACTCAAAAATAGATAACCAGGCCAGGAGTGATGGCTCACAGCTGTTATTAATTTGTTTACTTTTTTTTTTTTTTTTTTGGAGACAGAGTCTTGTGTCACCAGGCGCCAGGCTGGAGTGCAGTGGCACAATCTCGGCTCACTGCAACCTCTGCCTCCTGGGTTCAAGCAGTTCTCCTACCTCAGCCTTCCGAGTAGCTGGGACTACAGGCATGCACGACCATGCCCAGCTAATTTTTGTATTTTAGAGATGGGGTTTCACCATGTTGGCCAGGATGGTCTTGATCTCTTGACTTCATGATCCGCCCGCCTCGGCCTCCCAAAGTGCTGGGATGACAGGCGTGAGCCACCACGCCCACTACTTTTTTTTAATTTTTATTTTTTGAGATGGAGTCTCACTTTTTCACCCTGGCTAGAGTGCAGTGGTGCAATCTCAGCTCACTGCAACCTCTGCCTTCCGGTTTCAAATGATTCTCCTGTCTCAGCCTCCAGAGTAGCTGGGGTTACAGGAGACTGCCACCATGCCCGGCTAATTTTTGTATTTTAGTAGAGATGGAGTTTCACCATGTTGACCAGACTGGTCTCCCTGGCCTCGTGATCCACCTGCTTTGGCCTCCAAAAGTGCTGGGATAACAGGTGTGAGCCACTGTGCCCAGCTGTTTACTTATTATTTTTTTATTTTTATTTTTTTATGAAAGAAAGAGGAAGAAAAAGAGGAAGAGAGAACAGGAGTCTTGCTCTATTGCCTAAGCTGAAATGCAATCTGAAAATAGGTATTAAAGACCTCTTTTATGCCGATAATTGTGCTTAACAACGGAGACAGGGAGGAATAAGGGAAGAAAATAACAAACACCCAACCAATATTTCATTTAAGTCTATGAAATGCTATGCAATTGCTGAAGAGTGATTTACTTCCAATTGTGTGGTCACTTTTAGAATAGGTGTAATATGGTACTGAGAAAAATGGATGTTTTGTGCATTTGGGGTGGAGAATTGTATAGATATTTATTGAGTTTACTTGTTCTAGGTCTGAGCTCAAGTCGTAAATGTCCTTGTTAATTTTCTATCTGGTTAATCTGTCTAATGTTAACGATGTGGTGTTAAAGTCTCCCGCTGTTATTGTGCGGGAGTCTAAGTCTCTATAAGTCATTAAGAACTTGTCTTATGTTTCTGGGTGCTCCTGTATTGGGTGCATATATATTTATGATCGTTAGCTCTTCTTGTTGCATTGATCTTTTTACCATTATGTAATGTCCTTTGTTTCTTTTAGTCTTTATTACTATTAAAGTCTGTTTTGTCAGAGACGAAAATTACAACTCCTGTTTTTTTTTTTCTCTCGATTTGATTGGTGAATCTTCCTCCATCCCTTTGTTTTGAGTCTTTGTGTATCCTTGCATGTGAAGTAGATCTGGATACAGCATACCGATGGGTTTTGACTTTTTATTCAATTTGCCTGTCTGTGTCTTTGGGGCATTTAATCCATTTAAATTTAGGATTAATATTAATATATGTAAGTTTAATACTGTCATTTAATGCTAGCTGGCTGTTTTGCCCATTAGTTGATATAGATTCTTCATTATGGTGATGCTCTTTGCCTTTTGGTATGTTTTTGGAATGGCTGATACTGGTTGTTCCTTTCTATATGTAGTGCTTCTCTTGTAAAGCAGGCCTGGTGGTGGTGAAATCTCTGAGTACTTGCTTGTTCGTGAAAAATTTTATTTTTCCTTCACTTATGAAGCTTAGTTTGGCTGGATATGAAATTCTGGGTTGAAAGTTCTTTTCTTTAAGCATGTTGAATGTTGGCCCCCACTCTCTTCTGGCTTGTACGGTTTCTGCTGAGAGATCTGCCATGAGTCTGATGGGCTTCCCTTTGTGGGTAACCTGACCTTTCTCTCTAGCAGCCCTTAGAATTTTCTCCTTTATTTCAACCCTAGTGAATCTAACGATTATGTGTCTTGGAGTTGCTCTACTTGAGGACTTTGTGGTGTTCTCTATACTACCTGGAATTGAGTATTATCCTGCCTTACTAGGTTAGGAAAGTTTTCCTGAATAATATCCTGAAGAATATGTTCCAGCTTGGATTCATTTTCTTCATGACATTCAGGTACACCTATCAATTGTAAATTAGGTCTTTTCACATAGTCCCATATTTCTTGGAGACTTTGCTCATTCTTTTTTATTCTTTTTAAAGTCCCATATTTCTTGGAGACTTTGCTCATTCCTTTTTACTCAGCCCCCGTTTTTTTAGTTGAATGGGTGACTCTGTCTCCTAGGCATTCCAGGTGCCAGTTAAAATGGCCGCCCAGATTTGTGTGAGTTTCTTTGCAGAGACCCACTGCACCGGCTGAAACAGCTGTGCTGGAGACTCCTGCCGCTTTTCCAGCCGGGAATCGTGTGGTCTGTGGACAGTAAAAACTTGTTTGGAAATGCGGTGATCACTCACCCTCTCCGTTCTCACTGGGAACTGCACTCCAGAGCTGTTCCTATTCAGCCATCTTGGATTGTCCCTGTTTCGAAATTAATTCTTATGAGATTCTTCAAGGCCATCAAAATTTACCAGAAAACTCATTTAAATTATTAGGTTTTGAATTTACATAAGCAATGGTTTAGTCATGATACTTGAATAAATATGTCCTAATTATTAGGCATATGCTTTAAAGGCCAGTGAGTGAGCTGCAGACCTGGACCTGCCCCTAACTGGATCAGCCATGATGAATAAACAAATGGTGACTGTATAAAAATGAAAATAGGATTACTCGCAAATCCATCTCTAACTTGCTGGACATGTACAACAGATTCTTTCCTTTTAATGTTACACCTATGATAAGATATGGTTTCATTAATTGAAGACACCAAGGCATAAAGATAAAGGTATTAATTTCTGAATGTATGTTGACAGCACTGATAAACACTAAATACTGAATACTAAAATATTTTTAAAGCTCCCTCAACATTCCTGTTTTTCAGCTTTTATTCCCCCATTATCTCATTTATTATTCTATTAATTATTGTTGCCTCTGCAACCAGAATGCACTCTTCTGCATTAGTGAAGAATTTTTCCTATGTTCACTGCTATATCTCTGGTGCCTAAAACAGTGACTATAACATAGAAGATGTTGAATAAAAAATTCTTAAATTTTTAAATAAGAATAATAAATAGGTTTTAAAATTTTAAGTAAGATTAACAAAATGCCTAAATCACTCTTTTTCTTCCAAAGAGCACTTTAGAGAAGTATTGAACAAATAGCAAGTCTAAAAGCATTTAAAAAACACCTTTTGAGACCAGGCGTGTTGGCTCATGCCTATAATCCCAGTGCTTTGGGAGACTGAGGTGGGAGGATCACTTGAGCCAGGAGTTTGAGACCAGCTTGTACAATATAGCAGGACCATATCTCTACAAAAATTTTAAAAATGGGTTGAGTGTGGTGGTATATGCCGGTAGGCTTAATTACTTGGCCTGAGGTGGGAACATGCCTCAGGCTGAGTTACAGTAAGCTATGATCACTCCACTGTACTCCAGCCTGGGTAGCAGAGGAAGACCTTGTGCCTAAAAAGAAAAATAAAATAAAAAACACCACTTGGTCTCATATTTTAAAAGAGAAAGATTGTAGCTCAGTTCACATCCCACCTTTATTCTCTTGTTTCTATTTATTTCATCTGCATTAATAATATTCCAGCCAGAGACCTGTATGATTAAACAGTAAATCAGATCTCCAAGCTTGGGTTGACCTCCAAGCTTACGTGGCCTGTATTTCCTTCAAGGCTTCTGTCCAGGATATTTTTTTGTCAATAGTCCTAGCCTTCTACCGTCCTCAGAAGTATTTTATGTGGCAACACTCTTTTCATCCTCCATGCCTGTACCCCAGTATTATACACTTAGATACAAAGAGATAGATTGCCTAAAAGCACACCCATAGAACAGAAATACAGGGAAAAGTACACATATAGAGAGGCATATATGTGCGCACAGAAATGGGCCTGCACATATAGGTACACTTACGTACAGAGAAACATTTTCAAAGATGAGCACATACATGCACACACACTCATACAGCCATACATGCATGCACACAAGTGCTAGTGCACTCATTGTATCCCCGTCACAGAGATAAATACACACACAGAGGCTGCTTGCAAAGGTATCCTCCCTGCCCCCAACATATACACAGGGGTACCGTTCCAGTTCAGCAGAGGCATATCCCCAACAGAGAGCATGTCCCCTCACAAACAAGTATCCTTCCAAAAGATAGGCACTTCTTCCAAAGGCGTCCATCTCTCATATACACATGCACACATGCTTGTACACACACACACACACACAAACACATGGCTTCTTTTAAAAAAAAAGTAATACATTTAGAATGGCTGCATTGGATTCTTCAGGAACTGGACAAAGGAGGTAAATAAATAGTAGAAAGGATATAGGATATGATCCCTGTAACGTTATTTACTAATATTGCGACTTAAGAATTTTAACTACTCTGAGCTTCATTTTTTTAATATATAAAATGAGAACACCTCCACTTACCCGTAGGATTGCTGTACAAAATAAATACTAGTTTTTTTGTCTTTGAAGTCAAATTCTTACTAGTCACAAATATATTTGTTTTCAAGTTATTCTCTTTAGATAATCTTTCATTTCAGAATGTGATATAATGTTCAGAATGATAATAAAGGCAGCTCAGCTCTATTGCACTGTTGCTGTGTTCCAGGCACTGTTTTAGGCACTCTGTGACAGACTTTTTTTTTTTTATTTATTTTTATTTATTTTTATTTTTGAAAGAAAGAAAAAGAGAGGAAAGAAAGTGAGAGTGAAAGAAAGAAAAAAAAAGAATGTAAGAGAGAAAGAAAGAGGAAGAGAAAGAGGGAGAGAGAACGAGATTCTTGTTCTATTGCCCAG